>JALPQI010004547.1:0-59774 GCA_025490895.1 Thaumatotibia leucotreta
AGCGTCCTCACTTTGATACAAGTAGGATAAAAAATACCAAATTCAAAATTTTATGCTAAAAACGCATCAAAATAGCATTAATGTACGTAAATAAAAAAAAAATAAAACATAACCCGAGGATTTTTGGTAATGTAAAGACTGCCCTAGACCTTAAACCTTCGTAAAAGCAAAAAAAAGTGAAAGCAAAAATAAACTTAAAAAAAACTTCTAAATTTTTAATTTGAAAATGAAGTGAAATTTCGTCTATTTTGTTGTTCTTATCAATAAAAAAAGACAAAAAATACCACGAAAACTCAATTTGTGTAGTTATTCAAGTCATTTTTTTACTACTTTAAAATTTTAAGCTTTTTTAAGTTTATTTGACCGACTACTCCGAAAAATCCTCGTTATTAGGTGTCACTTTTTTTTGCTTTTACGAAGGTTTAAGGTCTAGGGCAGTCTTTACATTACCAAAAATCCTTGGGATATGTTTCATTTTTTTTATTTACGTACATTAATGCTATTTTGATGCATTTTTAACGTAAACATTTGAATTTTAAATATTAGATGTCATATATCAAAGAAAACCGGCCAAGTGCGAGTCGGACTCGCGCGCGAAGGGTTCCGTACCATTATCAATTTATTATTTAAAAAATACAGTTAAATCAACCTACCTCAAAAACTATAGAAGATAATTTAATCAAACCAAAAATCGTTGATAGAGTTTATTAATGTGCTTAACATATATTTTTTTTAGAATTTTATATCGCGTAGTTTAAAAAATAGAGGGGGGGGGACACATTTTTCAGACTTTGAGAGCTGGTATCTCGAAAACGATTTGCTTAAATAAAGATAAGATTTATAAACCTTCATATCATTTTCAAAGACCTTTCTATTAATACCCCACACGCTTATATACAACTAAATTTTTTTTTTCTATCCCTCAGTTATATGTATGGAGGGCCCCCACCCCAATGGTTTTTTTTACAATTTAGTATCATAATCCTGTAGCGGTTTATACAACACATATCCTTACCAAATTTCGTTACTGTAGCATTCATAGTTTCCGAGTAAATCAGCTGTGACAGACGGACAGACGGACAGACGGACAGACGGACATGACGAATCTATAAGGGTTCCGTTTTGCCATTTTGGCTACGGAACCCTAAAAAACGACCAAGATCACCTATGTCCGAGGTGATCTAATATTTATAATTTATATAGTATTAAGTAGTGTGACTACTGGAGAAAAATTAAAAGTACAAATCAAAATATTTAGTTAATAAATAATTTGATTTATACTTTCGCAATATGTTCAGTAAACATTTGAATTTGGTATTTTTTATCCTACTTGTATCAAAGTGAGGATGCTAATTTTTTTGTCAGTAAATGCTTTATTTGTAGTTATACTTTTACAAAAAGAAAATATTTAAAAAACCCAATAGTTTTTTTTTATCAATAAATTTCTTCATTCCAGAACTTCTCAAAAAATTTTTTTCAAAAATTCATAACTCGAAAACTACAAAAAATCGGCTAACATACATGGGGTATATTCTGATAGCCCATGACGTAGGGAACCTAAAAAAATTTTTTGACGTCAAGGTTTGGACCACCCTGTATAACATACATATTAAATTTCAGTAGTTTTCTTCACCGAAACAGCATTTCACTAAACTAAAACAGACCTAAAGATTTAACCAAACTATGTTTACATTTTTATAACGCCGCATCCACACTTGCCACATTCCATGTAACGATGGTATCACCGTACATAGTCAGTTACCGCGTATTAGGCCGTTGATCGATCTAGTCCACAATTCTACATGCGGCTTAAGGGGAAGACACTGACTGTTACTAGGTGCTAAGCTTACCGAGTTTGTTCGAAAAGTAAAGGCGTTTGAAATATATGGGCCTGCATTACTGGCAGATGCCTTCTTTTTATGTTCAGTTTAGTTCTGTAACCTTAATGTACCCATGTATAAGCTGACCATGTATAATTAGTACAAATAAATGATCTATCTTTCTAGTACCAAGGAGGGTTTTTGACACAATGACGCCGTGTGGTGACGGCAGTAATAATACATCTGTCACCACTCCAAATCCTGCTGCGGGTGTCGGGAGTCGACTAAGGGATTGAAGTGTCACTGACCATTATTTGATAAAAGATTGATGATGGGCAGCAGCGTCATCATAGCGGACACATTACTGCGATTGCCAATCCGCTTGCCCAGCGTGGCCATTATGAGCATTTACCTCCTAATGTGTCTATACGCATAGTTAATAGGAGAGGACTAAGTCCAGCAGTGGACTAAGATAGGCTGATGATGTGACGTGCTAAGCTTACAGTTCGTTAGAAAAGTGAAGACGTTTGCAATGTACGGGCATGCATTGCTGCCAGATGCCTTCTATTTTGTACAGGTTAGTCTCAATGTTAGCTTCCGTAGCGTAGTTGGTATAACCCTGCCCACGAATCTGGAGGTTCTGGGTTCAAATCCTGGCGATAGCATTGTTTGTGTATTTATTTATTATAATAAAATTTTCCCTGGTCGTCGCTGTCTATGTATTTAAGTATCCATATGTATATAGGTATCTATTGTATATGTCACAAAAATTAATTCAGCTTACCGTGGGACTAGGTCAATATGTATAAGATGTCCCAAGACATTTCTTTATAAGAAGCATTTTACTAGACTAAAACTGACCTAAAAATTTACCCAAACTTTTGAAATGACTGCCTCTTTCAGCTTTCTTGGAGAAAAGAGTTGTTAAATTTTATAAAATATGACAGCAGTTTAAAAAGTTTTTGAGCACCTTTTGTTTTTAATTTGGAACCGTTTGTTGTGATTTTTTACGCTTTTTGTTGTCTTCAGACTAGACTGAATAAACATCTGTAAATTATTTTGATTACCCTTCATTTTTTTGCATTAAATAAGGTAAACAATCTTCTTCCTTTTCAATCAGTGTAATATTTATTATGTTCGCGTCTCTTCTATTTAATGGTAAAAAATTACTTTAATAGTCAGCCTTTCTACACCGCCAAATATCAAATACCTACTTTTTTATTTTATTTTTTACATGTTTTATTTATACAGTCTAATCAAAAGATAAGATAGTAAATGCCTTTCAATTGATCTAAATTATTCTTGTTTCACTTTGTACTAAAAAAAAAGTGATTTGACGACTTCGCCTTAAGCATTTCAAAAACAGTCTCTTAATCCGCTTAACCCTTAATTTGATTTTGTCCGGTGTAACGGACAAATGATTAGAAAAAATATAGCAACTTTCTGAAATACTTTAATTTAATTTTGTATACGGTAAGCGATAGTGAAATAATTAGCATTTTAAAGAAAAATACAAATTGAGTGCAGGCAACACTCGTTTGACAG
Source organism: Thaumatotibia leucotreta (assembly GCA_025490895.1). NCBI lineage: Eukaryota > Metazoa > Arthropoda > Insecta > Lepidoptera > Tortricidae > Thaumatotibia > Thaumatotibia leucotreta. Next base: position 3,366 of record JALPQI010004547.1, read on the forward strand.
TTGCTTGTCAAAATGGCACCGCGTCGGACGTCAACTGTTTTTAAGAAGGTATTTATCCATTTTTCTTTTGTTTTCTTTAAAGAAAGTATGTTTACGGTTCATAAACCTTACACCTTATTCTATAATTGTTGCACGTAGCTATTATTTGGATGCATTTTGTCACTTTTTCTGCTTTAAATTATCCTATAAATATCTTGTCCGCCGCACCGGACCATGCCAAATACATAATATATAAGCCAAGATACTATTTGTCCGCTGAGGCGGACTTTGCCAACGTTGTGAGAAAACGAGTTGTTCACAATTATTCTTTTATTTTTGGGTTGAATGCCTGCTTTAATGCTGTAAGTTTATAATTTTTTTTTTGCTCTTTAACAGCGTGTTGTGTTGGGCCGTGCTGCAAACATTTTGGCACTAATACCTAAAGAGCATGCTGAATCTGAAACAAGTGAACTATCAGCTGACGAAAATGAATTGCATGAAAGTTCTTTCGCAAGTTCAAATGCTTCTTCACCAGCACCTTCTTTGGCATCTTCTTTAGAGCGTCTGAATATTTCTACTAGTTTCGAACAAGAGCATGAATTGCAAAACAACCACGTTGAAGTGCACACAACGCAGGAAATGGATGTTCCTTTAACTCCTATTATGCAGGAAATCATAGATGAAGAAAACTATGCTAATGTTCCATCTATTTCATCAATTCCATCTTTGCCCACACCGAATACCACGTTGCGAAAAACCCGATCTAGACGTCCCATGGTCGTGAGCAAAAGACCTAAAATTGTTAAGAAGTTTTCATTAGAGTACACATGGCAGCGAGCATCGTTCCAACATAGGGCTGAAATAGAAACAAGTGATGAAAATGATGAGTACGTAGACATCAGTCTGAATGATACCGTTTTGGATTACTTCATGAAATTCTTTTCAGAAGATATTTTTGTCGACATTGTTAGTGAAACTAACAAGTATTCTGTGCAGAAGTCGGGAAAGTCCATTGATTTGTCAGTTGATGAGTTTCGCGACTTCTTGGCAATACAAATAATGATGGGTATAGTCGTGATGCCCTCATATCTAGACTACTGGTCAAAACAATTCAGGTATCCTCCAATAGCGGACCTCATGAGCCTCAAAAGATACCAACAAATTCGTCGTTATTTACATTTTGCCGACACAAATTTTGAAAACACAGATCGATATTATAAAGTGCGACCTATGGTTGAAAAAATTAAGGAGAACTGCCTCGCCCAAGAAACAGAAAGAAGCTTTAGCATTGACGAGATGATGATCCCGTATAAGGGAAAAAAAGCTGGGAAAAGACGCCAGTACATGAAAGACAAGCCGAATAAATGGGGCTTCAAAAACTATGTGCGAGCTGGGCCAAGTGGCATGATCTATGATTTTATACTGTACGGGGGTGAAGACACTTTCCGCTTTCACAAATTTGAAGACGATGAAGCGACTTTAGGCTTTGGTGCACAGATTGTACTGGCCCTCTGTCAATCGATAAAAAGAAGGCCATCTACAGTGTGTTTTGACAACTTCTTTTCGTCACCAGAGCTTGTCTACATTTTACGAGAAAAATATGGCATTTTTTCGCTTGGAGCCGTTCGCCGTAACCGATTGCGTGGGGCTGACGAAAAATTGATAAGTGAAAAATTGTTAAAAAAGAAACCTCGGGGCAGTTTCTCTCAAGTCGTCTGCAATTCCAATAAATTAGCAGTTCTACGCTGGAATGACAATAAAAGCGTGATGTTCATAAGTTCTTATGTCGACTCCGAACCAGTTCAAAAAATAAAACGATACTGTAAAATTGCCAAAGCCAAAATTGATGTCGATTGCCCTAACATGGTAAAAGTATATAATAAGTGTATGGGCGGCGTTGATTTGTCCGATATGTTGACAGCACTCTATAGGATTCCATTTAAGAGCCGAAGATGGTACCTTAGCATATTTTCCCAACTCCTCGACATATGTATCAATAATGGGTGGCTTTTGTACCGAAAAAACTGTGTTTTGAAACAGGTCCAATCAAAACCACTGAAAATGTTTCGCTACGAGTTATATGTTGCGTTAACTAAGTCTAACAGGACGGTCTATCGAGAAAAAGAAGAAGAATGCAGCGTTAAAAGACCACTTACAGCTCGACCGATTGATTCAGTGCGTTTTGATAACATTGGACATTTTATGAGCACGAAAACTGAGGGTCGCTGCATGTACTGCAATAAAAAAACTGGTGTACTGTATAAAATGCAACGTAAGACTTTGTTTTGTAACCGGAAAGAAGCCCCGAAATTGTCAATAAGATTTTCACGTGAAATAGATGTCTACGTAGAATTTTTCATAAAATTTTCCTTAAGAATTTTCTTTTTTTTATGACTATTTTTTTGGCAATGTCCGCCTCAGCGGACATATGAATTTATCCATCTGGTTCTCAATCTTTGGCACTGTCCGCTGTGACGGACATGTTTTTTTTCTAAAACTAATAAACCTAGATTTTTTTCAACATTTTTTTTTAGTCCTTAAAACACCCGTGATCAAATATATTGAAAAAAAATTACCACTTTATGTCATCAAAGTCTCTGCCAAATTAAGGGTTAAGAAAGCGTAAGAAAACAATTAACAACTATCAGATTGACAGTTGCTTTGTCTTTTCAAATGTGACAGTATCTCATATCTGTATAATGAAGCATTTTTCAAAAACTTTGTACATTTTATTTTCAAAATTACAATTTATGTACATAGATTAAATCTAACTAATCTACTTAACCCAACCTATATCTAAGATTGGCCCTTGTGGCATTGTACCGAGGATGCTGGCGGCATTTCCTCGCTGTATCGCAATACTGATGCGTTGTGCGAGGAAGTCGCCAGGTCTTCGGTCTTTAGTTACGTCAACCAGACGTTTCGCGATTCCAGCAAACAATTTGGATCACGTCTTGGATATTGTTCAAAATTGCTAAGCTGATAGAGTCAATGATGCTGACCAAAATCCACTACATCTCCCAAAATGTCCCAAAATGTTGGTAAGAAATATTCCTATTTTGTTATCAGATTCCTATAGGGGGAATCCGCACTGAAACTGACGCGTTATGGAACGGACATTATTTGATTTCGTTAAAAAATCTGAACGAACATATTCTTCTTTTTGGTCATTGGCAACACTGAATCATTGTCTTACAATACAGGGTGCTCGCGAGGAAACCGAAAGATTTTAACTATGCATTCTAGACATCAAAATAAACAAAAAATATTATGAGACCTAATGACAAATTCCACAAAAAAAACTTTTTTTTTTTTAGGCTTTTTGTACACTTTTTTACATTTCCAATACTTTTAATCACAACGAAAATTTGTTAAAATGTTTTTTTTAGGGACAGTTTTTTTCGTCAAGTCTATTCTTATTTTTTTATTGTCAGGCAAAAGGTGTGGTAATATTAGAACACATTGTGGTAGAATTGTAATCTAAAAGAAGTTTTATGACGAGTTACGTCAAAAAACTTATTTCGAAAAAGGTTAATTATCTCTGGAACAAGCCGAATCATTAAATACTCTAAATATGCTCAGGAATTCAGCATTAAAATCTTTCGGTTTCCTCGCGAGCACCCTGTATATCTCATTCTCTTCAAAGAGTATGATCCTATCACTACCTTAAACATTAACATATCAACTAAGAATCTTCACATTTCCACACAATATCTTAATTTAATTAAACAGAATGTATCTCCCGGATCAGAACCCACTTCCTAAATCAGGGGTCTTACGATACAGCAAAGAAATTAACTTGGCTTTTTATCACTTGATTCCCGAAAGACAACCATTATAAATTGACCCCTTACTTCCTTTCGAATGACTACAGTGTGTAAAGCTTACATGAGTGATAATGTAAACTAGGAATAGGATCATCATAGTCCACCGCTGGACGTAGGCCTCTCCTATTAACTTCATTCCTTTCCTTTGTATTAATGATTTGAAAAACATCTGTATTCATGATTTTACTAATTCATCCTATTCCTCCGTGTGATGGCAGTAAGAATACATTTGTCACCACCCCAACTCCTCCTGCAGGTGTCGTAAGAGTAGACTTAGGGATTAAAGTGTCATTGACCATTGTTTGATAAGAGATTGATGATGGGCAGCAGCGTCATCATAGTGAACACATTACTGCGATCGTCAATTCCGCTTGCCCAGCGTGGCGATTATGGGCATTTACCTCCTGCGTCTATACGCATAGTTAATAGGAGAAGCCTACGTCCAGCAGTGGATTATCACAGGGTGATGATGTAAAAGTTGTCTACCTATACATATCTAAAACATGTCCTCCGCTAGCCTCCGTTACGAGATTTGGCCCTTTTAAAGTAACACCCTATAGAATCGGAGATCACTAAACTAGACCACGCATCACTCAGAAACATTGTTAATTCACAGTACAAAATCCCCTCTGTATTCTTAAAAACGTTACAAAATGAAAGATCTAAGTTAAGTGGTTGTCTTATGCTGGGTTCACATCAAACGGTGAACATGACGACAGTATGTTATGTCTCTGTTGCTCTAATTAGGCATTTATTGGAATGATAGAGAGGTAGGTTAGGTTAATTTGGAAAATAGGTAATATGAGAGAAAGAACATTCACGTACAAACTTCTTACCTATGGATTCAGACCAAACGAGCATTTGTTAATTCTGTCCCCCACTCTACAGTTTACACTCTACTCGTTAGACAAAACGTAGACAGGCGTTGATTTCGTAGAGTGGGGAATAGATTGAGCGAATGCTCGTTTGGTCTTAATCCACCTTTATAAGACGTTTCATTAAGTAACTTACTTCTTTAGTTGCCAGCCTCCATAGCCTAGTTGGTGGTGACCTTGCCTACGAAGCCGGAGTTTCCGGGTTTGAATCCCGGCGAGGGCATTATTTATGTACCTACTAATGTACTTATTTATCACGAATATTTGTTCCTTGGTCATGGCGATCACGCAAAAGTATTTACTTTGCGTGTCAAATGAACTCAGTGAAATCCACTGAGTTGTCCGTCTTTAATCGCAGCTTGCAGCTTTCACGCGTCAAATTTTGTAAGTTGAAGAGAACAAAAACATTAATCATGCCTCCTTAAGTAATATAAATTGCAACAACACAAAAAAATATGAATACTCAAGGGCCTAAGACATATTTAAAATCATAGGCAAGTAACAACTTCAGTACAAAATCTGACACGCTCGGCCGCCATACAAATGAATGAACTTGTTTTTTCTAACCAAATCTAATTCTGTGGTCATGGCTGTCTATGTATTTCAGTATATTTATGTATCTATCTGTTATATGTATATGTATATATCGTCGCCTGGTACCCACATCACAAGCCTTAATTGAGCTTACCGTACGACTAGGTCGATTTGTGTGAAATGTCTCAAGATATTTATTTATTTATTAGATATTTATTTAATTTTAGTGTAAATCCAGCTTAACACTTATTTTTAATACTGTTTGTACTCACCATGATTTTGTCCATATATATCCTTTTTCCTTTATTTCTGTTTAATTTCTCGTCTTAATTGGTGTGTTTAATTAGGTCCTCGTTAAGAATTTTGGTAATTTAACGGAGGATACGTAAACAAGTTAGGAATTTGCATTAATTAAGTAATTAAAACACGAGACTAATTAAAATGGGTAAAAAGTAAAAAAATACAAACGAGGTGTGATGACCTGTTTTGATGATAATCTTGGCAAGAAAGTATATTGGATTCCTATTACGAGTATAATGTGTATGTAATGTCTCTAACTTACAAATACAAACTCTAACTTACAAATAGTATATTCATAAATGTATTATGTACGCGTAGCAATGTACAGAGGAGAAGTTTCATAAGTTGCGAAACTTCTATAGAGAATATCCTCGGCAATTTAAAATTTACAAGTAATCTAATCATGCCAAAACCAGTGTATACCTATACAATAATACATGCTTTTTAAGGTGAAAAAACAATATTCATAACACTTTTTTATAAGTTCTCATGGAAATATTCTCAATGAGAACTTACTCTTAAATTCTCATGAAAATTCTCGGAAATTTCCGAGTATATTCCCACAATTTTGAGAATATTCTGCAGCTTGTACATTGCTATGCTTCTACGCGTTTATGTTAAAAAAAATAAAACTGTACAATTTATATAACATACATTAAATCAAACTAGTCTACTTAACCTAACCTATATCTAAGATTGGCCCTTGTGGCATTGTACCGAGGATGCTGGCGGCATTTCCTCGCTGTGTCGCACTACTGATTGAGGAAGTCGCCAGCTCTTTGGTCTTTAGTTACGTTAACCAGACGTTTTGCGATATCAGCAAACAATTTGCGTGCGCTGGGGTTCCATGAACCTATGTTTCTACGCCAAACGGTTCAAAATCGTAGTTTTTGCCGAGGCCCTTATATTCATTACGTTTTAAAAATTCGGCATTATCTGCCGTAGCGGCCTTAAACGTAGTAATATTTTTTTCATCACACTTGCTGTCTAAGCGCGCCATTGTTTGCATGCGGGAGTAATAGAAAAGTGAAATTCCCTAGGGAGTAATATAAATGTCAGTAGAATCATATTTTGTCATAAAACTTATTTTTTTGCCCGGAAGTGTGATGAAAACATTGTATGCATTACGATTGGTAAGCGGAATACTAACGAGTGTTAGAAGCCCGACGCCGTAGGCGGAAGGCTTTTAATGACTCGAGTCATTAAAATTAGTTATTATGTCTACTATAATACCATCTAGTCTAACAAATTATTAAAGAATAAGTATATTAAATAAAACTATGAAAACGGATAAACTCACGTATATTAACTAATTTTAACTTCATTCCGACGTTTCGAACACTTTACAGGGTTCGTGGAGGTAGATCTATCAAATTTCCTCTATTGTCAGTCATCCGCAGACCACGAACCCTGTAAAGTGTTCGAAACGTCGGAATGAAGTTAAAATTAGTTAATATACGCGAGTTTATCCGTTTTCATAGTTTTATTTCATGAGTAATCCTCGCGGTAACCGACGGAAATATTAATAAGTATATTCTTTAATAATTAATGTCTGTAACGAATTTTGTACCAAATGATCGCTTTTAGTTAGCCCAATAGTTGACTGATAAAGAATGTCTTATGGCGTTAAGTCCGCCATTTCTACTATTAGCATAATTATTGTAAAATAAACCTTAAATTAATAAATCAAATATAAGTTTCCAGTGTCAAATGCACTTTGATGTTTTAAAAATAAATATGTAAAGACAACGTATGTATAATTGCACGACACTAGTCGATAAAGTAGTTGTCAAGCCATATCCCACTTCTGAAGCCATATCAAATACATGTAAACACGCGTTATTGTTCTATATTTAGTAAATATAATGCATCTCTTTTGTTAAGATTTATTTATAGAAAAAATTACAAGTCTAAAAACATTTCAAACAACCAAAACTTTATCCTACTTCTATTTCTGACCTGTAAAAAATACGCACACGAATATCATTGCTATTCCATAGCACCTTGCCTCTCTACGTGATTGTGATACTAAATAATAATTATTTACTAGGGAGTTTTAGAAGGTACGCATGAAATATTTTGCTGCTTATTCCTTCTTCAGCTTAAAACAGCTTAAGTGTCAATCACATTCATACCACTTTAGCACTTACAGTCATAGTTATTGGGAGTAGAATTGGTTGAAGCGTGAATAAGACTTAGGATAGTTTAGTAAAGTAAAGATGGCGTGGAGGTTGCAGGGTGTTCTATTATTGTATTAGACGCGGCTGTATTTTATCTGTTAGTATGTTTGTTTAGTGGTTTTACAGGATTGTAGAAAGGATATTTTCTCATGAAAGTATGTGTAAAGTTTATTTTTATTATATTCGCCAGCTTTTCGGTCTTTAGCTACGTCAACCAGACGTTTCGCGATCTCAGCAAACAATTTGCGCGTTCTGGGGCCCCATGAACCTAAAGTTTCTACGCCAAATGGAACAAAATCGTACTCTTTGCCGAGGCCCTTATATTTATTAACTTTGACGGCAGTAAAAATACATTTATCACCACCCCAACTCCTCCTGCGGGTGTCGTATTGATGATGGGCAGCAGCGTCATCATAGTGGACTCATTGCTACGATCGCCAATCCGCTTGCCCAGCGTGTCGATTTTGGGCATTTACCTCCTAATGCGTCTATACTATACGCATAAATAGGAGAGGCCTACGTCCAGCAGTAGACTATCATAGGCTGAAGATGTGAAAATGTGAATTATTAAAGTATTTTGTACAGTTATCACAAAATACACAACTAACATAAGACGTTATGAAGAAATACATTTCCAAAGTTTTATTCCACAACGTCAGTTCGTAGTTCGTCAGTCGTTGTCAGCTTCCGTAGCCTAGTTGGTAGTGACCCTGCCTACGAAGCTGGAGGTTCCGGGATCCAATCCTAGCAAGGGCATTATTTTGTGGATTTATTTATCACAAATATTTGCCACTTGATCGTGGCTGTCTATGTATTTAAGCATCTATATGTATCTATCGCCGCGTGGTGACGGCAGTAAGAATACATTTGTCACCACCCCAACTCCTCCTGCGGGTGTCGTAAGAGTCGACTATTATTGAAGTGTCACTGATCATTTTTGATAACGATTGATGATGGGCAGCAGCGTCATCACTGTAGACACATTACTGCGATCGCCAATCCGCTTGCCCAGCGTGGCGATTATGGGCATTTACCTCCTAATGCGTCTATACGCATAGTTTAATGGGAGAGGCCTTCGTCCAGCAGTGGACTATCATAGGCTGATGATGATGATGATGATGTATCTATCTATTATATATATCGTCGCTTGGTACCCACATCACAAGCCTTAATTGAGCTTACCGTGGGACTAGGGCGATTTGTGTAAAGGTGCATTCTGACCAAACGAACATTCGCTATTTTATCCCCCAATCTACGAAATAACGAACCACGTTTTATGTAACGATCGAATTTCGTAGAGTAGAGGGTTAGAATAGCGAATGCTCGTTTGGTCTGAATGCACCTTAAGATGTTCCAAGATTTTTTTTTTCTAAAGCGATAACAATAAACGCATGGTCAGATATTTTTGAACACCTTGGTTGCATAGATATTTGATGTTGACTGTACCCCCCAATCCTATTTCACCCTTAGACCCATAAAATTATACACAAGTGCCACCCCTAGCAATCTCAGGGTTGTCAAAACTCTCAGATAATGCTAACAAAACATTGTCAGGGCTACCGCGAAAACCGAAATTCGTAAATGAGGATTTTTCTCTGTCACACCAACGAAGGCGCCATTAGAGTGAGAGAGACAGAGCATCGAAATTTGAGGATTTTGAAATATGCAGTAGGGCTGGAGGGCTGAAATAAAAAGTTGCTGTTTTTGCGACTGTTTGGTAACTTTAGAGGATTTATTAAGTCTCCTGGGACGCTTGTTTGTGTTTTTAGGGTTCTTTAAGAGTCGCATTATGGTGCCTTTAAAAATGCTCGTTGTATAACATTTGATCTCACAGTTTAACACTGCTGATAAAAAACCGATGGAAGACTCATTTGATGTATTTTTTAATTATTATTAATAACGAATATCTTTTACTTGCAGTTTAAATATTAGGTGTCATACTCGTATACCAAAGGAAAAATACATAAAATTATCAACGCCAATCTTATATTAAAAATATACGTAGTAGTATTATACTCACTACTTAAAAATACAGCATTCTAATGCGCTCGTTGCCGTATTGGAGCGAGCGCGATAGCCTGCTTTACGTATCGAGTAAAATCTAACGTTACCGATACTTGCAAAGTCATAGTACGACTACAGATGCCGACTTTAGGTAGCCGTAATGCGTTTTATCGCGCTTAAGGTCTTCGCTATCAACTACTCCACACCCACTCGACTCAAGTCTAATCATTGAAACTAGGCCTATGTTCAGCAGTGGACTTCTTTCGGCTGATATAATGATGATGATGATGATGATATTCAAGTTGTGTACGAAGAGTGGCCTACGCCTCGTACACTAAAGGTCAACCCCGACTCGTTTGTCACGCAACGACCACACGTTGTCCACGCAACGACTATGCGATTGCGACTGACGTGTATTGAGCAGCCATTTTCATTGCCCACTCGTTGACGCTGCGTTGTCCACTTGTGATCATTGGGTGGATCAAATAGTTGACTACTCATTGTGAGTGTGAGTCGAGTTGCTACCGCGTTGGTGTGGAGTTGTTATAGAGTGCGAAGACCTTTAACGTATTGATCAAGTAAAATCTAACGTTACCGATACTTGCAAAGTCTTGGTACGACTACAGAGCCATGATGTTAGCGCCGACTCGAACTTGACGGTTTTTTCACCAGGTTAGGGTTGTCAGTGTTAGATGACGGTTTAGAATTTAGTATTAATGTGACAGAATAATGAAGAAATGTGTCATGGCCGACTTGGGACCGAATTCAAATTACATTCTACAAATGATCCTAATGTTTGACAGCCTAATTCTAATAGTTGACAGTTCATTTGTCTCTTTTTACGCGTTTACGTAAAGAAATAACATGTCTAATACTCTAAATTGACATTTTATATTATTATATTATCAGTCATCGACATAATGGCTTCGAAACTTTAACAAACTTAATAAACTCACATGATAGTAGATTTCGATGCAAGTACAAAATTATTTTTTTTGACGAGGGTGAAAGTTGGAGCCCGAGTGAAACGAGGGTGACAATAACCCGAGTTAAAAGGAAGTTTTTACACGTGTATCGAACGACATTTTTCATAACAATTGCCTTAAAAAGAGACATTTATCACGCCAAGCGTGCGCAAAGTTTACTTTTCCGCACTAGTTAGGCACAGTACATTTTAAGGCTATTATAGTTCTTACATTTCAACATGTGTATCATACATTTTACTGCATCATGCGAGGGAAACTAGACTATCTCGGCAGTTCCAAACAGGCCGTGCGGAAAAGTTCTATGAAAATTCATTACTGCACTCGTGCGAAAAAAGTCGCCTTCTGTCACGGACCGGAACCGTTATTTTCCATACAAAAAGAACGGTTTTTTTTTCGTTCTTTTTCGTTCTTTGGTATATTGTAAGTTAATGGAGTAATTTAAAAATATGATATTGTAAATTAAATAAAATATTGAGCAGTACATAGAGAGTATAAAATATTTTAAAATATTGGGCTATTTCGAGGTTTTTGTAAAATACCGGTTCCGGTCTCTGCTTTTTGTGCATATGTTCACCCTTAAAAAGAAAACTTTCTGAGCACATGTATTGTAAAACATTAATCCTCTATGGCCAAGCTACACCGCCTGCGTGTGCAATACGTGCTGCGTGTTCGTGGCTTGCGCGTTGTAGCGTATGTAAATGTCATATTAGATGGCACACCGCTTGCGTGACGTGCACGTGCGTGTGACGTGCAAGCGGTGTGACATCTACTATGACATTACAGGCCAATATATACGATACAGATACAGATTTTAATGCTGAATTCCTTAGCATATTTAGAGTATTTAATGTTATATTAAATTTTCTGAATTCGGCTTGGTTCCAGAGAATTAACCTTTTTTCGAAATAAGTTTTTCGACGTAACTCGTCATAAAACTTCTTTTTGATTACAATGCTACCACAGTGTGTTATAATATTACTACACCTTTTGCCTGACAATCAAAAAATAAGAATATACTTGACGAAAAAACCTGCCCTGAAAAAAGATTAAAAAAATAATTTTAACAAATTGTTGTTATGATAAGAAGTATTGGAAATGTTAAAAAATATTCAAAGAGTCTGAAAAAAAGATTTTTTTTGTGGAATTTGATATTAGGTCTCATAATATTTTTTGTTTATTGTGATGGCTAGAATGCATAGTTAAAATCTTTCGGAATACTCGCGAGCACCGTGTATATCACGTGTCTTCACTTCCAAACCAGAATCTTCTAGCAATTATTTTTAGTTTCCTTGTGCGTAATTTTGCCTACCTCATGCTAAAAGCCTAACAAAATCAAAATTAATTCTAAACTTGCCAAAACTGTAAACTTCGACGTTTGTTAACTCGTTAACTTCAAAAAACCTTAATCATTGAAAAACACAAATTTCAACTTTTCGACTACCCTTGGGCACAGATCATTATCTAATAGATGGCGCAGGAGGTAATGATCGAGCCTCTAACATGCTTTACGTTGCATTTTCACTTCTAAGGACACCAAATTGGCTTAACTCTCACAAAAAAGTTAACTTCGATGTCAATTTTGTAACGACAATCAAGCATGAAATATTAACAAAAATGTGTTTTTATCACTCCAAATCTCTCTTAATCTTAAAGAATACGCGTTTATGCAATATAAAAACATGAATAAAGTGGGGGTGCGCCAAAGTATTTATAAAATTGCAACTTAGATTATTGGAACTCCGAAAATTTTTCTTATACAATTTAACTTCATAATGATCGGTATTTAGAATAATCTTTGTTCATAATCATCATCACATAGAATTATTTATGTTCATAATATCCTTTTTCATACATATTTTTAGTACTAACTTTTATGTTTATATAATTTTTCACTATACTTATTTTATGCTATATATTCTAATGTTATAGGTATTTATTTTTATCTGTACTGGTTTTATGTATGAATTATTTTTGTTTAATTAAATATAAATCGTACTATTACTATAAACTAGCTACCTGCACAAATCAGGTTGTGGCAGAGTAGGTACTGTACTAAACGGGTTCCCTCTAAACTTTTTTTGTCCGAAACGCTTAGGACATAACAGACTTGGTATGATCTATTTTGGCATCAACTTAATGAGACAGAAACATCACTTGGCTTAAATAACAATATTTCGAATATTATTTTGTCCGAAACTATCTTGGCATATCATTAATTACGCCGAGTGTTATAAGACAGAAATTAGATTTGCATTTTTTTTTTGGGCATGTAGCCATATGTTCGAAACTTGCCTTTTTCGTCAGCCAGAATTTGCTGTGAGGGTGAAAATTTCTGCAGTGAGCGAGCGAAGCGAGCGAACAAAACCTTCCGGGGCAGATCCGACTCGGATAGGTTAGGTTAGAAGACTAAGGCGGGAGCTTTGCTCCCGCCTTAGTCTTCGAGGTTATTTTTTTTAGCAACCTAGAAAGTACTCAGCTCAGTAATACACTAAGTAACGTATAGAATATTACTACTACCTCGATTATATTGAGAGGTTGTAATTATTCCTTCTCTGTTATGCTAAAACAAACTATGCCGATACTTTTTATGCATAATTTGTATATTCATAAAATGTTAAACTCGAAATCTGCCACAAAGAAATATGCTGAAGTTGAGTATGTCACAACAGTTTCTGCACAAAGCCCATTATGACTACATAGTTTATGTTATTCATAAAAGAATTATACCACAACAGAGTGAACCTAATGGGAAAATGTTTATAAATAAACAATTTATTTCAAATAACTTTATGAGTATAGATTAATCTACTTGACGACTTTAGGAGGATAAAATTTCGAAATAAAAATCGTTATGAACATTGTAGGTAGAAGTATAATTTGTAGTAAGAAAAAAAGTATGAGAAAAAATTTTCGGAGTAATGATGATTATGAGTAAAAAACGGTATTAGTAAAAATATTCGAAGAAAAAATTGTATAAGTGCCAATATGGACCCATAAAGTGGATTTACAAAACTGACATCGAAGTTAACTATCTAAGTAAAAATGCCTAGCTGTGGCTACATACTGTCAATGTGACAGTTACGCAGTACTTTACTTAATTCTTATGAATTGTTTTTTTTATTATTCATTATTTTCAAAACTGTACAATTTATATACATAAATTAAATCTAACTAACCTAACCTACATCTAAGATTGACCCTTGTGGTATTGTACCGAGGATATTAACGCAATTTCTTCGCTGTATCGCAACGCTAATTTCGAGGGTTGAGTGGTCAAACCCGATAAGTCGAGATATTTTTTCAATGAAATAACAACCTCACGTCAATGTCATATAGTTCGTATTTTAAAAACTGGTTTGCTCAACTTATCGGGTTTGACCACCCAACTGAAGTCCCCAAGTTGTGTGTTTATAAATGTCACCATTATGGTAAACATGAACAACGAATGCGATTTAATAGAAAATAATAGTAGAAATTTCAACTCTGTACTAGTATTCCGAAAGGGACAACATCGGAGTGACGAGGTTAGGGTGGTATCAGTCCGCAAATTATAGTTGCCGATTTCTAAGAATAAACATTTGACACGAAATAATAATATATAATTATGTATACGCCGTTAAGACCATCGAAAAAGTCTTACCCACATATTAATAAGGATTAATCTATAAATGTCACAAGTTCATTCTAAAGGTGAGTTTACACCAAACGAGCAAATGCTTATTCTATTCCGACTCTACGAAATTCGTTTTGTGTAACGATCATTCTCAATGGGAACTTACTATTAAAATCTCATGAAATAGATTCCTTTCGAGTATTTTTCTGCAAATCAAAGAATGTTCTGCAACTTGTATATTGCTAGTTCCAGTGCACTTTAATTTTGTGTAATAAGATCGTCGGCATTCTCTCGATGCGTATTTTTTGACTTGACTGAACGTATCTGTTGGAGGTGATCTACGCCTCTGCAAACGTCTTCCGAATTCAAGTTTACGCAAAGGAACTTTAATTGGAGTTCTTTTAGACTTCGTTGACTGTACTCAAATAAAAGTTGTATTAACCTGACTGTACCTTTTGTGGCTTTTGGAAATTAAATGTTATTCTATTCTAACTTGTTGACCGAAGCGAAAGGCCTTTATTGAAATTAAGTCAATATCTTTAATGTAAAAACACATGTCAATAATTAATCATATCTACAGTGTGTAAATCTAATACGGGCGATCAATTAAACCAGGCATGGGATTCATTAGTGTAATCATAGATTACAAGGTTTTTTTTTAATTACTCTTAATAACGACCCCACAGAATTTTTTTAAGATTTTCGGAGCAGCAATGTAGGTACGAACATTTGTTATTGTTGATATGGCAGTTATGTCATCTGCTTTTGAAATTAGCTGTCAACGAGTGCTTAACTCGCGTATGTTGCTCTACATTGCGCGCCGAATTATTTTGTATGGAAAATTTTGTTGCTGTAATTTGAAGTAAAAGTTATTTGAATGTACTTATTATGTCGTAAACTAACACCCGTTTAGAGCTTCGCCCGTATTAGACTTACACCCTGTATAAAACATGCATAATATAAACATGCTAGCCAAACAAATAAAAATTTTAAATCCCAATCACATTAAGTACATTTCAAATAAAAAATAAAGAATAACGAACAATCTCTTTTTGGGCGGTAGATTTAAAATAAGTAACACAGTGCTCTTGAATAATTTATTATAATATATATAAAATACTTACATTTTCGAGCCCTTACCACATAGAATAACTAAATTGTTTATAAATACTCTGCACTAATGTTAGTAGCACTGTATATGTCTTAATTATACATTTTTCAACACTTGCTATCCTGCTGGTTACCTACTTTCAACTGACATAACCTAAAAGTACAACTTCAATATCACTTCACAACTATGGCAAACTTCTTGGATATTGCTGAATCGCAGAAGCTGTTGGAGAAAAATGTGCAGAAGATGTTTGCTGAGTTTGAAGCCAAACTACACAGGTCTCCGGCAGCCAAGGTGACTGTCACTAGCCTCAGCGAAGAATTCAACATCTTTAAGGAGCAAACATTGGGTATGCTGAAACTCCTTGGTAACCAAATTCAAGCACTTGGTCAGTCTCTGGATATTGTGGAGATGCGGCACCGTAGGAAGTATCTACTCTTCAAGGGTGTCCCGGAGGACCCAAATGAAACTGCCAGTATGCGTATTGCCAACATCATCACTGATAAGTTGAAGATATCCGGTGTTTCAACAGCTTCATTTAAGGCTTGTCATCGACTTGGCAAGCTGTCTGAGGGCCTCAATAGACCAATCCTTGTGCGATTTGCGGATATTGCCCTTAAGTCATCAGTTTGGCAGAAGAAGACTTCCTGTAAAGGCACTGCCTATGCTATTTCGGAGTTCCTCACACCGCAGCGGCAAGCTCTATTTATGGAGGGGCGCAAAGCATTTGGGATGAGAAACTGCTGGTCGCTCGATGGCAATATATATGCTAAGTTGGATTCGGGCAGGCGCGAGCGCATTGACTCAAGTGGGGATATTGAGCGCCTCCAGGCTTCATCACGTAGCGATGCTCCCGTGCCCGTTTCCGCTGAGGAGGGAAATGTTGCAGTGGATGTCCCCAGCGGCCAGACCGGCCGGTCGAAGCGCGGAGTCAAGGCGTCGTCATGAAGTTATAAATTATAGTGATGTTTTAGGTTTAGGTGTGATCCTTTGACTGTTTCTATTACTTCTTGGCAGTAAGTTGTTATCAATTTGGTTATTCCGGTTTTTAATTTCTTCTTTAAAGTTCGTACCCTCTTTATTTCATTAATTTATATTTTATTTTCACACCGGCACTTTGTCAAATTTGTAATTTCTGACGTTTAATTTTGACAATTGACATTTAATACTTTTTTTTTTTTTTTTGTTCAGTCTTTGTGTACAGGCGAAAGCACTAAGCCATACTACTTTGACATTTAGTACGTCATTCTGCGTGTTTGAGATATTGTTTAAAATAGTTTTGTTATGATTTCTGTCCTTTAGTTTTCTACATTAAGTAACTCTTACTGCCATTTACATTTTGGTGTATGTGTTTGTTGTTTTTATGTCTTTCTTTTCTGTTTGTAATCTCACAGTTTGGCCAGCAGGATAAGCATGAGTATTGGTTGGATAGTTGGGAGTTAATATCTTGCAACAGTTGCAACTACCGTACTCATATATATAATATTGTTATTTATAATTATTTTAATTACTTATATATATATTTATGTCTATGTCCGATGATGAAACTTTTTATTCCGCTAGTGATGACAGTTCTTTTCATTCATTGAGT
The DNA here is from genome assembly GCA_025490895.1 of Thaumatotibia leucotreta. Taxonomy (NCBI): domain Eukaryota; kingdom Metazoa; phylum Arthropoda; class Insecta; order Lepidoptera; family Tortricidae; genus Thaumatotibia; species Thaumatotibia leucotreta. The sequence goes on from JALPQI010004547.1 coordinate 20,366, forward strand.
TCAATTGATATGTCACATACTTTGGGTACACTTGTGTCTCAAGAATTTTTGAATTCCTGCCACTTTAACGTGTGCCATATCAATGCCCAAAGTGTCCCTTCTCACTACAGTGAACTCATTGAAACGTTTCAATCTGACTTCGTCCATGCCATTCTAGTATCGGAGAGTTGGTTAAAGCCTACTCTTGACTCAACATCCTATGCGTTACCCGGTTATGTGTTGATCAGAAATGATCGTACTGGCAAGGGTGGCGGTGGCGTAGCAATTTACCTCAGAAGTACCATCCCGTACAAAATTTTAAATTCCACTAGTTCTACTTATTCTGGCAAAGCGGAATGGCTATTTCTTGAGGTGAATGTTAAGGGGGTTAAAGCAGTTCTGGGTGTAGTTTATAGCCCTCCTACCATTGACTACTTTTCCGATCTAGAACATGTTCTCGAAGCCCTCAGTTCAGATTACACACATCACCTGATCATGGGAGATCTAAACACTGATCTTTCTAGAGATACGGCTCATGCTCGCAAATTGAGGTCCATGATTCAGTCGGTAAATTTCTCACTCCTTCCTCTTGCTCCGACTCATCATACTGCCACATCTGACACATGGTTGGATGTCGTAATCACTTCGTGTCCTGATTTGGTTATTAAGAAGGGTCAGTTCTTAGCTTCAGGTTTCTCCCATCACGACCTTATTTTTGCATCCTATAAAATAAGGGCTCCCAAATTCAAACCTGCTCTTATAAACATGCGTAGCTTTGCCAAGGTTGATTGTGATTCCCTCTTAAAGGATGCAACTGCTTTAGATTGGTCGCCTGTGCTCTCTGCCTCTACTATTGACGTCAAAGTTTCATTTTTTTATCAAATCCTGCTGAGGCTTTTCGACAAGCACGCACCTGTACACACCGTTCGTGTCAAGCGTCCTCCGGCCCCTTGGATTACTGAGGGCGTTCGGATGGCTATGAGGAGAAGAAATCGAGCGTTTTCAGTGTTCAAGCGTGACCGTACTGATGAAAATTGGTCTATTTTCAAGGTTGCTCGTAATCGTTGCAACCAGATGGTACGTACAGCAAAGCGACGGTTTATTCATTCCAATGTGTCCTCTTCCTCTATGGCCGATGTTTGGAAATTTCTTAAGTCTCTTGGCCTGGGCAAATCTTCTAATAATTCCAATGGCAATACCTTCTCTCTTAATGATCTCAATACTCATTTTTCATCTGCCCTTTCCGTTAACCCTCATATTAAGTCCAGTACTCTTTCATACATCTCTTCCTTGGATTCCAATTTTTCTGATACTTTCTCCTTTTCTCCTGTTTCCCCTAACGACATCAAGGGCATTATAAAAGCTATCAAGTCAAATGCAGTGGGTTGTGTTGATGTCAGCCGTCACATGATTGTGTCTATCCTCGATTGTGTGCTTCCTGTGATAGCTGACATAATCAATTTCTCACTGGCCCAAGGCAATTTTCCTTCTATATGGCGCAAAGCATTCGTTATTCCTCTACCTAAAGTTAGTAATCCTTCCACTCTCAGCAATTTCAGACCCATCTCAATTCTCCCCTTTCTATCGAAAATCGCTGAAGCGGTAGTCCACAAGCAACTCTCGTGCTTTGTACATACTCATAACTTGTTGAGTCCCTTCCAGTCTGGTTTTCGTCCAAGTCACAGTACCTGCACTGCGCTGCTTAAGGTGACAGAAGACATAAGGCGGGGCATGGAGGATCAAATGGTCACAGTACTTATTCTTATAGATTTTTCCAACGCCTTTAATACTGTTGACCATGACATTCTTCGTGCCCTGCTCAAGCACCTAAGAGTCTCAGAAACGGCTCTCAATTGGTTTTCTTCCTACCTGCGTGGTCGCCAGCAAGCGGTTCGAGTGGACCGGTCGTTGTCTGATTGGTGTGATCTTGCTACTGGCGTGCCGCAAGGCGGAATTTTATCTCCTCTACTGTTTTCTACTTTTATCAATTTTATTACGCCTGACCTTCGCTGTACTTACCATCTTTATGCCGACGATTTGCAACTCTACGAGAAGTGTGCTGTGACTGACCTTCCAACGTGCATTAGTAGGCTAAATCAAGATCTTTTACATATTCAGCAATGGTCTGAAAGATTCGGTCTCTTTGTAAATCCGTCAAAGTGCCAGGCCATTATTATCGGCAGTTCGCGGCAGCTGGCGAAATTTGATATCGACACGATTACACCAGTAATTTTCAATGGTTGTCCAATACGGTTTAGTGAAAATGTCAGGGACCTGGGTGTTGTTTTGGACAGTACGCTGAGCTGGAGAGCACAGGTCACTGAAATCAGCCGAAAAGTTATGGGCTCCCTTCACTCTCTTAACAAACTGAAGCACTTCTTGCCCATTAGTGCTAAAGTATTGTTGGTAAATGCCCTTATTTTACCTATTATTGATTATGGTGATGTGTGTTGTCCTGATTTAAACGAAGAACTTTTAAATAAGCTGGAACGCCTTCTCAACAGCTGTATTCGCTTCATCTTCTGTCTGCGTAAATACGATCACATATCTTCCTTTCGGTCTCAGCTTGGCTGGTTTCCTATACGCCAACGACGCAATATTCGCCTGCTTTGCACCCTCTTCTCTATTCTTAATGATCCACAATCTCCTGATTATCTTAGTTCACTCTTTAAGTTCTATGGCGTCACTCGCGATCGTCAACTTCGCTCCTCCGGTAATATGTCTCTGACTATCCCTCATCACCATTCTGGCTTCATGTCAAATTCGTTCACCGTGCAAGTGGCGCGTCTTTGGAATGGACTCCCCTTTAGTATCAAAAATTATCCAAGTAAATTTATATTTAAGAAATCCTTACGTGCTCTCATTGCTAGCGGAATGAAGGATTGTTAGTTTTTCTGTTTTAGTTGATTTCATCGGTTATAATATTAATATGTATTTTAATGTATGTATGTAGTTAGTTCGTGTATATATTTGTGTAGGTGTATATGTAGGTATAGATATGATATATGATATATATGTTTTTGTTCATATTATTTAACTGGATAGATGTAGCACCGCCCACAATCTCTCTGCTTTGCCTTAAGGTTGACTGGTAGAGAATGCCTCATGGCATTAAGGTCGCCTTTTGTACGTTAAGTTTTACTTTTGTGCAATAAAGTTTAAATAAATAAATAAATAAATAAATAAACAATGATAAGAGGGTCAAAATTCTTTTCGTTGTCTTATTTTGTGTCACAAAAAAACGTGACTCAGTGGTGAATTTTGTATGATATGATGTTTTGTTTTCGATTTCTCTTGTACCTATGGATTAAAATATAACGCGAAAAAAAAAAGTACATCGGATTATTTTTATATTTTGGGTCGAAACAGCCACTAAAAGCGTGACAGAGTGATATGAAACAAGACAACGAAAATAATTTTGACCCAAGCATATTTAAAATTAATATCACGTGTCTATAAAAATGTATGGAAATAGTCACGTGACTTTTCGCACGAATCTGTCATTCTCACACATTTATTACTTATCGCTTACCGTATACGATTACAGATTAGCATCTTCTTGGCTAGGCCTGTTTTAGATAATTATCTGAGGGCCTAGGTAGGTAATAACTTATAAAAAACGTCTCGATCGCGTTTACGTTTTTCATCGCCATTTCATACAAATGACGATGAAAACGTAAACGCGATCGAGACGTTTTTTATAAGTTATTACCTACACTAGGCCCTCTGGGTGCTTAGACAAGTTGCCAATTGCTAACGCTTAATCGTCAATCGTGAACGAAAGGCAGCTAACTGTCTATGTCGCACTAATATGAAAGAGTGACAGGGAGGGAAAACTACGATACGCTACTATGCGTCAGCGATTGACAACTTGGCTAAGCATCCAGGAATTATAACCTTCCTAAAATATTACTATCTTCTTCTCACATTTACAAAGTTAATCATCATCATTATCTCAGCCATAAGACGTACACCGCTGAACATAGGCCTCCCCTCTGGACCTCCACATGTACCGGTTAGATGCGACCTGCATCCAGCGTGTGAGCTATGGAGAGGGCTATGCTCGGAGTTTCTCTGCGTGATCGAATCAGAAATGACGAGATCCGTAGGCGAACTAAAGTTACTGACATAGCCCTCCGGATTAGTAAGCTACTGGCAATGGGCAGGCCACATTGCACGCAGAGCAGATGGGCGATGGGGTCAAAAAGTGCTCGAGTCGAGACCACGGCTAGGCAAACGCAGCGTAGAACGTCCACCCACAAGATGGACAGACGACGTTATGAAGGTCGCCGGGACTAAGTTAATATTCTGAAACAATTCAACGAAGCGATTTGTTACCTAATATCAAAATCAAATAATTCTTTATTAAAGTAGGCCTATGCCTACTTTAATAAAGAATTATTTGATTTACTATTAACATGCTGCTTAAATTATCCATACACAATAGTTAGTCCCTAACAAAACTACTATGTACTTCCATATCTTACCCACTGAACTGAGAAGACGCACTTAGTTTTTCAAATCAGTATAATAATATGTAATAATTGGCCGTGTGGTGACAGCAGTAAGAATGTCACTATATTACTTATACTATAAATTTGTCACTACCCAAACTCTTCCCGCGGGTGTCGTAAGAATCGACTAAGGGATTGAAGTGTCACTGACTATTCTTGATAGAAAATTGATGATGGGCAGCCGCGTCATCATAGTGGACACACTACATGGGCATTTACCTCATAATGCGTCTATACGCATAATTATTAGGAGAAGCGTACGACTATGGGCCTGATCAAAAAGCTCAAAGTCACTGAAAGGGCAATGAAGAGAGCAATGCTCGGAGTTTCCTTGCATGATCGAATCAAAAACGAGGAGATCCGCAAGAGGACCAAAGTCCGACATTGCTCTCAGAATTGCCAGACTCAAGTGGCAGTGGGCTGGGCACATCGCCAGAAGATCAGATTGCCGATGGGGCCAGAAACTGCTGGACTGGCGACCACGTACCGGAAGACGCAGTGTGGGCAGACCTCCCACAAGATGGTCCGACGACCTGGTCAAGGTCGCGGGAACCCGCTGGAGGCAAGCAGCGCAGAAACGGTCATATTGGCGATCATCAGGGGAGGCCTATGTTCAGCATTGGCTTTTGGCTGAAATGATGATGATGATGATACGTCTAGTCGTGGACTGAGATAGGCTGATGATGATAGTAGTACATCTTATTAAAGTAACATGCATTAAAGAAGTTATTACAAACATCAAATGAACCTTACAAAATTCAGATAGCTATTAGTGAAATACGAGTAAGATATTTAAATTCCGAAGCTGTCAGTTGAAAAACTGCTAACGGGATTAAATCGCAAAACCCTGAGCAAGCGCCATTTTGTGATGTCTTTTGCAAAAGGCTGGCTAGGCACGCACGCGATTAGGCTATACTTATAGCTAATAGGGATGGGAGAGGAATATATCGACTATATCGATAAACATGATAAAACGTCAATGGTTATAATATTTGCACCATTTTGTGACGTCTTCAATAAAAGGCTGGCTAGGCACGCATGTCATTAAACTATACTTATAGCTAATAGGGATGGCAAACGAATATACCGACTATGTCTATAAACATGACATACGTCAATAATTATTATATTTGCGCCATTTTGTGATGTTTTCTGCAAAAGACTAGCTAAGCCACGTACCGGAAGGCACAGCTTGGGTATTTAGGCCCACACAAGGTGAAATGATGACTTAGTGAAGGCCTTAGGAGTCCACTGGATGCGGGTGGCGCAGGAACGGTCATTGTGGCAATCTTTGAGGGGGCCTACGTTCCACAGTGGACGACTTTCGGCTGATATGATGAAAATGGTGATGATATTTGACAGCTTATTGGTGTTGGTTGCACACGTAAAACCTAGCGAGTGAATCTGGCCTGCTACCGCGAACACCGAAGTTCCTAAATTTCGAAGATTTGTCTCAGTCACTCCAACGAAGGCATCATTAAAATTACAAAGAAAAAACCTAGAATTTTTGGTTTTTATAGTTCGCGGCAGTGCCGTAGTTGTTGGCTTAATCGATCGATCTTTTTCAGTTCGATAATTTCATGAACACGTTTTGATACTATCAGACTGCAAGGTCACAGCTTGCACTTATAACGAGTATGTCGACGTGCAGAATCGTTTGACCTGTGTGTTTTTCCTTAAAACAAAATTGATATCGATAATGCTATCGACACGTTCCAACACTACCAGACCGCAGGTGCGGCGCTTACATTAGAGTTCTTGTCGATAACGAGTATGTCGATGTGCAGATTCGCGGCACTATCGATTTTGCAACTATGTATTAAATTCGAGAGCGTGAAAATGTCGCATGAAGTGAATTGAATAATGTTTTAAGTTTTATATTCTATTCCATTCCAAGCGTTACTTCAAAAAGGCCGTTAATTTGAACATAACATGTACAAAATATGCAATTGGATCAAAATTATTTTCGTTGGCTTGTGTCATACCACTCTGTCACGCTTTTTGTTGATATTTCGACTCAGTATTAAAAAAAACCGGTGCACTTGTATTTATTTTTCACGCTTGATTTTAATCCATACATCAGACATTGAAAACAAAACATCATCTCATACAAAAATCACCACTGCGTCACGTTTTTAGGGACACAAATTAAGATAACGAAAAAAATTTAGACCCAATTTTGAAACGAGGTGTTAATTATAAATATAAATAAAATAAATATCTTGGGACATCTCACGCAAATGGACCCAATCCCACGGTAAGCTCAATTGAGGCTGGTGATACCAAGCGATGAAATATATAATAGATACATATTGATACCTAAACACATACACAGCCACTACCAAGCAACAAAATATTTGTGATAAATAAATACACAAAATAATGCTCTCACCGGGGCTCAAACTCGGAACCTCCAGCTTTGTAGGTAGGGTCACTACCAACTAGGCTACGAAGGCTGACCATAGGCCATAAGTATAATGAATTTCACATTTGGTACTAAAGATTCCAATGAAAAGCTTTACTTGTATCCCGGAATAACAGAACGTTAAAACATCCAAAGCATCAAATAACAGGAACTGCAAAAAATGAAAAATACCAAGAAAAAACTACGAATCTTGAAACATTCCACAAAGCAAACGGAGCGGCGAATAGGGTGACAACGCACGCGATCCGGAAGGGGATAATTTACCAAATTGCGCGCAATCGGCCCCCGTCTGTTCTTGTTTTGTCGCCGCTTGCCGAGAGATGGCGACTCAGTCCGCTTATGATGGTTCGTGTTAGCATTTGTCAACGTTTGCGAACTTCACTCTTCCTATACTATCATAACGACACGGATACGTGCGATTTGCGGCGTCGCAAGTTTTTTTTATGATCAGCCTCCGTAGCCTAGTAGGTAGTGACTCTGCCTACGAAGCTGGAGGTTCCGGGTTCGAATCTCGCCGAGGGCATTATTTGTGTATTTATTTATCACTAATATTTGTTCCTTGGTCATGGCTGTCTAATGTATTTAAGTAGGTATCTATATGTATATATCGTTGCCTAGTACCCACATCACAAGCCTTAATTGAGCTTACCGTGGACTAGGTCGAATTGTGTAAGATGTCCCAAGATATTTATTTATTTGTGTTCATTGCGCGGTCGTCAAGCGCAACGGGCGGTGGTTTGTTGGGAACACACGCAATGATTAGGAAATACGCTTGCCAATTCACGTGTGTTTGTGGCCGAGCCCTAAGATTCAATTAAAAGATTGAAGCGTCACTAACCATCCAATTTCTTGGCAGCATCATCATAGTGGACACACAGTTGTGACACCTACAACGATCACCAATCCGCTTGCTCAGCATTGCGATTAATGTGAATTGACTTCCTATGGCGTTCATACTTATAGGTAATAGGAGAGATCTATGTCCAGCAGTGGACTGAAGTAGTGAATTAATGATTTTGTTATGCGGAATAGGTTAAATACATAACTTTGGTATTCAATATGAAATTTGAATTTCTTTTCAATTTAATTTCATAGTGTTATATCATAATATGGGTAGGCCCTCTACAAGATGAACTGATGACCTGGTAAAGGTTGCAGGAGTCCGCTGGATGCAGGTGGCACAGGACCGGTCATTGTGGCAATCTTTGGGGGAGGCCTATGTTCAGCAGTGGACATCTTTCAGCTGATATGATGATAATGATATCATAATATTAATATTAATTTTAGATTCTTCTATATTCAACAGAAGAAAGCAAAAATGTCCCTTCGTGTATTCAAGGAAACATTCGAATTGAATTTATATTCATATTCCAATTAGCTTTAATGCACTGGATAGTAAATTCCATTGTAACAAGAGTATTAATTCCGATGTTACCTACCTTAAAAAGCGGAAAAGAAAGGAGTATGCATTTCATTTGTGAACATATATATGTATGCAAATAATAATCTGTATTATGACTATAAATATTGGATGTCATATACCAAAGAAAAAACGACCAAGATCACCAACGTCCGAGGTGAGAAACGAACCCAAGTGCTCAGCTTTTGCGGCTGATGCCTGCACCGCTCGGCCACTCGGTCTTAGCAACCACCAGTAAATTTTCTCTGGTATATGCAATCTCTTACAAGGCTAGGCGCCTTTGACCATTCTCTAAGGACAAGCGACTGATGAGCGATTATGACTGTTGAAGAATACCTATACTTTTGGAATGCTACTTTTTTACATAGCTGCGCGACCAATCAGAATAACATTTTAGTTCGTCCAGTCTTTTATCCGAAGGTTACGTAAATTGACGTGTGGTCTCCCTAATTGGGGAAGTATGACATTAAGTTGCGTGACATTTTATTTTAAATGTAGTGACTGGATTTTTTCGTTTTGTTGAGGATTCGTATTCGCTGAAATAGTTAATTGGCATGATTGCTGTAGTTAATTGAATTAATTTTATTAGCAGTAATTATTAATATAACTACATAAATAATTCAATTTTACATAAGTAATAAAATTATTATTGAAAGATAAGATGGTATAAGATCGCGTTTGGAAAATATACACATTAAATCTTTCTCGTGATATCATTATTAAGTCGAATTTTGAGGACAATTTTGAAAATCAGTTCACAATAAATTCTTGGAGATATCCAGTAACATACATATATTATATACAATTGAGAGCCTCCTTATTTTTTGAAGTTGGTTAATATTAAGTGGGCAGGTATAGTATATCTACCAAATATTCTTCTGGTGTTTCCAATATAATTATTCATTGGCTACGGTCACTGCTTATAATGCTTATAGATGCGGGTGGCACAGGACCGGTCATTGTGGCAATCCTTGGGGGAGGCCTATGTTTATCATAGGGCTTCGTCGATTCCCAGGTCTAAATCGCGTACTATTATGAACTCCGATCAGAGGAATTAAAATGTACGAACATAAAATGTATAAAGTAAAAAAAGTAATGATATTTATATGTTAATAGCCTTTTTAGGAATGATTTTTTAAAAAGCTTCCTATTCTATTCTTCTATTCTATATGATGATGATGATACGCCACATTATTACTATTAAGAAAAGGCTTGATTGACAATACTTTTAACTTCATCTGTCTAAACAACAACAAAATATAATCTATCAAACAAAATAAGGCATTATAATTAATATTTTGAATGACGTCACTCAATGAGCGGTCGATATTAAAATCATTATCAAAACATAAGAGAAATCATTAAAAAATTAAATGGATTGTGATCGATTGGATTTAATGATTCAAGTACGATCATTTATCAAGTTGTTATGAGATAATTCATATTGCACGAAATTGGATAGATCATTGTATTGAGAACAATAGTCAAGATATTAAAATACGGAGGCTGCGACTATACAGGGTGATTTTTTGCTCACCTTTTCCGATTGGAGGATAAAATCTGATGTTCCTTACACACCCTACGATAATAGTAGGCGAAAATTTATGGAACAACAGATTTTTTTCTCGAATAGTTCATCAATATGATCGTAGAATTAACCTTCTAAAATTTGAACCGTAACTAAAAAAATGATCCTGTATACAACATGGTTGTCTAACGCGAGCTCAAAATGCCCAAACAACGATTGTGCAATTGGGCCGGTATGGGGAAAACAACACTTTTCATAGCACCACGCATATGTGCGCGTAAAATGTTTAACAAACTCAAATAGAATATCACATCATCAGCCATATCTCAGTTCACTGCAGGACGTAGGCCTCTCCTATTAACTATGCGTATAGAAGCATTAGGCGGTAAATGCCCATAATCGCCACGCTGGGCAAGCGGATTGGCGATCGCAGTAATGTGTCCACTATGATGACGCTGCTGCCCATCATCAATCTTCTATCTAAGAATGGTCAGTGACACTTCAATCCCTTAGTCGGCTCTTACGATACCCGCGGGAAGAGTTGGGGTAATGACAAATTAATTCTTGCTGCCGTTTATTATATACGCGTAGTTCATAGGAGAGGTCTACGTCCAGCAGTGGACCGAGATAAGCTGATGGTATTATGTTAAGGTGAATTCAAACCAAAAGAGCATTCGCTATTCTAACCCCCCACTCTACGAAATTCGATCGTTACACAAAACGTGATTGGATGATTTCGTAGAACGGGTGATAGAAAAGCGAATGCTCTTTTGGTTTGAACGCACCTTTATGTGATGTGTGCTTTTAAGAATAAATTACTTTTCTTTCTTTCATTTATCACACAGACAAATTGTCTATGGTGAAACAGGCCCATAATACAAGCAAGTTTTTTAATGTGACGAAGTTAGACGAACTAAGCTCTCAACCCATCTGATGGAAAGCAGGAACTGAGGCCCATGGACATAGTGACCAAAAAATCGCCTATGCGCTGCCTATCCTAAGGACTTAGGCACTGGTCTCACAGCGAGCGACTAAGCTATGAACTATGGGCTATAAACACGAACAAAAGATATGCACTCCCGTGTAAATGAATGAGACACGGCGAGACGCGCCCCGCTATCAGCTATCACCGCCGGGCGAGTATCGCCGTGTCGCCGTGTCGATGAGACCAGGGTGCTTAGCCAAGTTGCCAATCGCTAGCGCTTAAACGTCAATCATAAGCGAAAGGCAGCTAACTGTCTTTGTCGCACTAATATGCAAGAGTGACAGAGAGGTAAAACTACGATACGCTACCAAGCGCTAGCGATTGGCAACTTGGCTAAGCATCCTGTGCCTTAGATGGATTGTCTCTATGCTAGTAATTACACCGGCTATCATACCCCCAAACCGGAACACAGTACTAACTATTTAGCGGCAGTAACGGCTAAGACGGTGGTAGCTATCCGGGCGGACCCTGCACGAGGTCCTACCACCAGCAATAATGTCTATAAGCATAGTTAATAGGAGAGGTCTACGTCCAGCTATACTATTCTCTTATTCACACATTCGACGCTGCGTTCATCAACGAGCTCGACGATGAGACAGCCTTCACTTCGACGTCGAGCGCAGCTTTGCAAAAAACGGTATTCACTAACGTAGAACAGCTCGTCGTCGAACTGTAGGCGGTAACTCTCGAAGCAGTGTAGTTCCAGCTCACGCCGCATTCGTCGCCGAGCGCTAGTGTCGTTTAAAGTGCATTAGTGAATACCATGTTTAGGCTCGACGCTGCTGCTGCTGCTGCCTTGCTGTCAGCGCTGACTCAGCGCTGACAGCAAGGCGGTTTCCTTAGTGAATAACACTGCAGCAGTAAACTAAGATAGGCTGTTGATGTTATATTATGTGATGTGTGCTTTAGTCAATAAATTAGTTTTCTTTCTTTCATTTATCTCACCGATAATTTATTCAGGGATGGATGAATATTGCCGTGTGGTGACGGCAGTAAGAATACATTTATCACCACCCCAACTCCTCCTGCGGGTGTCGTAAGAGTCGACTAAGGGATTAAAGTGTCACTGACCATTCTACAAGATTGATGATGGGCAGCAGCGTCATCATAGTGGACACATTACTGCGATCGCCAATCAGCTTGCCCAGCGTGGCGATTATGGGCATTTACCTCCTAATGCGTCTATACGCATTGTTAATAGGAGTGGCCTACGTCCAGCAGTTGTCTAACATAGGCTGATGATGTGGATGAAACATGCCCTTAATACAACTAAGTAGGTGAGTAAATAATATGAAATGTTCTAATATTCCCAGGCTGTTTGCTAGTAAGCGCCGGTCACGGCCGACCGGACTATAGGGTTGTCGACTAAATTAAACGGGATTACTATAACTGAAGGGATCCACGGAAAGAACATATCTAGTCAATTCAAATTACACAATGAAAAACCACCTTACTTTTAACAGAATAAGGTGTGAATTGGCCCTGATTTTTTTAAGCACTGGACATGTTTTTTTCGTGAACCCTTCAACTATATCATATATATGTAAACAAGTGTATGATACTGACTTTTCATAGCATTTGACGTCTGAGACACATATCGTGAAACACGTTCACAGATATACCTATATTATTACGTTAATAATAATAAATATCACTTATACTAATACTATGGATTCTAGTCATCAAAATAAACAAAAAATATTATTAGACCTAATATGTCAAATACCACAAAAAATCTTTTTTTTTACTTTTTGAATACTTTTCATCATTTCCAGTACTTTTTATAAGAACAACAATTTGTAAAATTATCTATTTTAATTATTTTTTTATGGGACATGTTATTTCGTCAAGTCTACTTTTATTTTATGATTGTCAAGCAAAAGGTGTGGTAATATTAGAACACATTGTGGTAGCATTTTAATCAAAAAGAAGTTTTATGACGAGTTATAAACTTATTTCGAAATAAGGTTGATTATCTCTGAAACCAAGCAAAATCCAGGAAATTTTGTATAACATTAAAGAATCTAAATATGGTCAGGAATTCAGCATTAAAATCTTTCGGAATGCTCGTGAGCACCTGTATATATGTTAGAATAAAATTCATACCGCCAACCCTAAGTTGGAAGGGCCGTCCAAGGCTGCATTACTATTAAATGGTTTAACAATATTGACTCGGATAAAACCTTCAAAGTCTGGGTTTCAATTACAAGGTAATTTGTGAAGGCATTGCCTAGGTGGAGTGTGGGTCGTAATTACGTTCCCATGCCGTGTTTTGTATGGGTGACAGTGCTTGATAAAGATTCGTCTATATTTATCAATATAGGGTACCTTGTCGGGGAAAGACTTTAACCTTATAGTTCCGAGTCTAAAAGAAACGAAAAATGTTATATGACATTAGATCACATACGTCAAAAAATGTTTTGCTAACTAGTGCGGAAAAGTAAACTTTGGGCGTAAATTTCTCTTTTTAAGGCACTTGTAATGAAAAAATTTGTTCGATACACGTGTAAAAACTTCATTTTAACTTTGCACTTGTATCGAAAAGTACTATTATTTGCATCTTTTGACGTTAACACATAAATACCATTAGTGAAAATAGTATGAGAATAGTACATTACGACACAAGTGCGAAAAACATGAAATTCGAAACGAGTGGCGATGTTTTAAAACACGACCGATAGGGTGTGTTTTAAATCGGCACGAGTTACGAATTTCGTTTTTGCACGTGTCTCGTACGACTTTTTTAGTACAGATGGCCCTCCGAAGTTTCAAACCTGACGTAAAATGACACACTTCTCGCACTAGAGCCTAAAAAATACACCATCTGTACTAAAAATTTCATAAACCTAATAATATTCATAATTTTGCGAAGATTTTAGCAGGTGCCTGGAATATTTGTAAATTTTATTTTTAAACTAAGTTTATTTTCAAAACAATAATTCTCAGCAATAAAATAAGTCCTAGGAACGCTAAAGCGATCAAAAGCCATTATGTGCTATCTATTGTGACATTTATATACGCTTCAACGCGCATATATTATATACGTGCTGCACACGTATCCTGTGTGCCTCAGCCTTAATAAGAAAGAAAGACACAGAGAAAACTACGATACGAAACTGAGCGTTAGCGATTGGCAATTTGACTACGCATTTTGATTCATTATAATTCGTAGCCGATACAAAATGGGGTTAATAAAATTGAACTTCGTCTTACAAATGGAAACCTAATACGTAATTGACCTTCAGATGGGTACAGTTGTCTTCAATTAAACCTTGATAAAATTTTGTTAATATTCGCCTCGAGAATATTTTCCTTCTGCATGATTTTACTTAAGTATACTGTATTTGATAGTAGGTGACTGTTTTTTAATGCAAAAAAATATGTCCCGATGAGTTTCTGGCCGGATTCTTCTTGGGTCAGTAGTGTAGGGTTAGAACGGAAGACGATTTAAAAGTGCTTATTGCTGGGCCCATCTGAGTATATAACCCTTGGACTTTGAATTACTTTTAATAAGCTTTATGCACCAGTAACATAAATGTTATGCTGGAGAAATATAAGAACAGTCGGTATTATAATAGGTATATGAAATTTTCTTTGCTAAGATTCGATCAAAGCGAAAAATCGTCGTCTTTTCTATAACCTCCTAAGGTCTAGTGACATTAGCTAAGTTTTTGAATTGAGAACTTTCTCTTCATTCATAAAAGCTCAAATTAAATTTCAAAATATACAACATTTTGTAAGAGGGGTCTGAGGTAAGTGCAGATAAATAAATAAATAAATATCTTGGGATATTTTACACAAATCAACTTAGTCCCACGGTAAGCTCAATGAAGGCATGTGATGTGGGAACCATGCGACGATATATAAACGATAGATACATATAGATTCTTAAACATATAGACAGCCACGACCAAGGACAAATATGAATGATAAATAAATACAAAAATAGTGCCCTTGCTGGGATTCGTACCCAGAACCTCTAGCTTCGTAGACAGTTTAACTACCAGGTTATGGAGGCTGATCAAGAATATTTTTCTCTTATTTAAACATTAATTATTATCTTTTAGAATTATAAGTAACGTGAGACTCAAACATATTTAAATATTTAACAAACAGGTTACTCACGTAATTACTCACGCATGAGGGCGGAATATCGTGTAAAGTGACAATGAGGGTAGTTTTCCTCCTTCGCCGCCCCCGCCAGCGCTGCCCGCGGCCAGCACCCGCTCTAACAGAGCGCAAACCCGCAGTACACGTCGGGCTTTGGTCGCGGATACTCCTCCTCTAAATGGATCGAAGCATGTCGAGAAATTATCGACTCAAATTACGTGAGTAACCCGTTTGATAAATATTTAAATATTAATTATTATCCACGCTGACTGTACCTACTATGAAACGGAAAGTAATTGCCCTACATAGCTATTGACTTTTAGTTTGGTTATCGTTTTCAGTAGTCCTATCAAACAGGCATTTGGCAGCGAACTTCGAAATCCACAAAATTTCGAGGATTTGTCTCTGTCACTCCAACGAAGTCTCCATTAGAGTGAAAGAGACAAATTCTCGAAATAAGCTGATTTTGAAGTTAGTGGTAGCGACGTTCTCTCTGTCGCTCCAATAACGCCTTCCTTCGAGTGACAAAGACAGAATGCTTTTTTTTGGTTGTATTTTTTTCTCTTGTCCTTTTTCAAACTACGATAGTGAATGAGCATTTAAAAGGACAGCACCTGTGTTTGTTACTCCCTACATTGCATATACAGGGTGGCTAGTAAGTAGCCCGACAAACTTGAAAGGTGTATTCCTGAACATATTTTGAGGCTATAATGTCACATGAACTTTTCTGGATTCGGCTTAGTTTAAGAGATAATGACATTTGTGATTCAAAAAACTATTTTCATCACAAGTCACTGAAAAATGCCTGCACGATTAAAATTCTTACGCTAGTAGTTTTAATCTCGTCATACACACTGATTAAAGATAGAGAAAATGAGAAAAAAGTTTCAGAAAAATGTTCAACTAAAAAAAAATTCAAAAACACTGAAAAAAAACTTCTTTCCCTACAATTTATTACTGGTCATGTACAAAAAAAAATATCACAAAAAATAATTAAAAATATATTATTTCTTGTTCAAAAATGACACCCGTCACAATTTTTTTACTTCCTTTGTCATCAAAAATGCATTGGTTAAGTCTACCGGTATACTCATTTATTATAAAAATGTCGTCTCTTAAATTACCCATAGTATTTGACCATACTTGAGTTTATTTTGTGACAAGGCCAATTTAAAAAAGGTTTTATAACGGTTTTCTGAAATGACGTTCACCAGGGCGGCAGCACTGACGCGTCAGGTCCAGAAACTTATCTTAATTGTCAGAGCGCCTATAGTTTCGCGTTTAAATGTTTTGTACGAGTTAATAAACTTATATAAAAAAATAAAAATACTTTCTAGTTCGTTTTCCTTTGGGGCTAAATTCTCAGAGCGCCTATAGTTTCGTGTTTAAATGTTTTGTACGAGTTAATAAAATTAAATAAAAAAATAAAAATACCTTCTAGTTCGTTATTTTAGCGGCTAAGTGGCGCCAACTAGTGGCATACGTTTTCGAGAAAACCCTCATTTATACAAAAAAATATTCAGTAACAAACAATTGATACGTAAAACATAATTTCGTAAGCCATTTTAATTCAAATTCACTTATAGAAATAGAAAACCTCAAATAACGTGAAACTTTTCTGGTTCATCGACCCCACAAGCCATGTCAAAAATATCGATGCATTATTGCACCTAATTCTAAAGGTAAAAGGTGTAAAATTGTATACAAATATTTGGCGTCGTCGCACCTGCAGTGCGGAAGTACGATTGTCAAATGTTTTGCAAAAAAGATTAGTCTTTTGGTGTTCGGGTTATAACTAAGTTATGAAAGAGAAAAACATAGTCACATCATCAGCTTATCTCAGTCCACTGCTGGACGTAGGCCCTATTAACTATGCGTATAAACGCATTAGGAGGAAAATACCCATAATCGCCACGCTGGGCAAGTGGATTGGCGATCGCTGTAATGTGTCCACTATGATAACACTGCTGCCCATAATCAATCTTTTATCAAATAATGGTTAGTGACACTTCAATCCCTTAGTCGACTCTTACGACACCCGCAGGAAGAGTTGGGGTGATGACAAATGTATTATTACCTGCCATCACTACATAGAATATGACACAAAATGTCAGACAGTCTATCAGATATATCAAAAATATATGAGCATGCACTGTAACGTCATTATAAGAGAAGCCTGCTTCCCGGCACATTAACATACAAATGCATCATCATCATCTTAACAACCGAAAAACCACTGCTGAACATAGGACTTCCCCAAAGATCGCTTCAATGACTTGTCCTGGGCCACCCGCATCCAGCGGACTCCTGCGTCCTTCACCAGGTCATCCCACCATATGCATAAAAATGATTAAAACATAAATATGATTTCGGATATATTAATTTGAGCACGTAGAAAACTAATATGCAACCTTATTTCCGCAAGTGCAGAAAAGAATAACTTTTTGTGCTAAACCCCTTCAAAAACGCACTTTTTTCATTATAGTTCCTAACAGTACATTACGAGTATTTTGACATAAGTGCGAAAAACATGAAATTCGAAACGAGTGGCGATATTTTAAAACACGACTGATAGGGAGTGTTTTAAATCGACACGAGTTACGAATTTCGTTTTTGCACGTGTCTCGTACGACGTTTTTTAGTACAGATGGCCTTGTGAAGTTTTGGACCTGACGTAAAATGACACATTTCTCGCACTAGAGCCTAAAAAGGCACCATCTGTACTGTAGCTCGCGGTGATACCAGTGCCTGATACCGGTATTTTTCCCATCAGATGAGTGTTTCACATACGAGGTTTAGTAAGTATCCCGACGAATGTCATGTAGTGTATCTATATGTAGAATCTATTTGAACGTGCGAACTTGATATTATCGTTTCGCATGTGTACTTGCGGACAAAAATATATACCTGCAAATAAATAACAATAAAATACATAAATATTTTGGGACATCTGACACAAATCGACCTAGTCCCACGGTAAGCTCAATTAAGGCTTGTAATGTGGGTACCAGGCAACGATATACATATATAATGGATAGATACATATAGATACTTAAATACATAGACAGCCATGACTAAGGAAGAAATGTTTGTGATAAATAAATACACAAATATTGCCCTCGCTGGGAATCGAACCCGAAACCTCCAGCTTCGTAGGCAGGGTCACCAACTAGGCTATGGAGACAAACTTTAAAATATGAGTGATAACCGTGAAAGTTTAAATCAATGTAGGCTATGGAGGCTGACGACTTCATATATCTATGCTGACGACTGACCTATTTAGGTATGCTGATTTTGTTTCAAGAATTTGTGTTGAACTTTGTTTATATTTTGCACGGAATATTTGCATACCATGTGCCACGTTTCGACTTGATTTTAGGAACATTTAATGTCGTTTATACACAAAAGATCCTAGATTATCGGATTCTTTAAACTTATACCACAGTTTGGTTTTAGTATTGTAGTAGTATAATACAATTATACATTGCGCTGGCGCAAACGTCTAAATGAGACAAATGTCTCAACAAGTACGATACTTACGAGCCACGCTGCCAGCGGAAAATAAGAATAATACTAGAACAAGAAACAATAATTATCATCCCAAACCAAGCAAATACAAAGGAACGATTCCTAAATATTAGATGTTTTATACTGAAGAAAAAGTATCAAAACGTCTGAGGTTGGATTTGAAACCACGTGAGGACGTGGCTTAGGCGTTTAGCTCAGGAGCTTTCGCGGCTGATACCTAACCCACTCGATGCCCAGCAGTGTTATTCACTAAGGAAACCGCCTTGCTGTCAGCGCTGTGTCAGCGCTGCGGCAGCGTCGAGCCTAAAAATGGTATTCACTAATGTACTTTTAAACGACACTAGTGCTCGGAGACGAATGCGGTGTAAGCTGGAACTACATTGCGTCGAGAGTTTGACGTTTAATGTACGAACTTCGTATTCTCTAACGAAAAACAGCGATGAACTCGCCCACAACCTCGCTCACAACCTCGATTCCTAATGTCAAATAAAACAGCTAGAATTTTAGACAAGGCTGTCCCGACGTCGAGCTCGTTGACGAACGCAGCGTCGAATGTGTGAATAAGAGAATAGCATAGCAGCCCAGCTAAGTATTTTTTTTCTTCGGTACATAACGTCGGGCATGACGCTATACCCGTGGTCGCAGGCAGACTCAAGTCAGGATATAATTAAACGTAAGTTTATGCGATTAAGACCCGTTTGTCTTTAAAATATGAGTGATAATCGTGAAAGTTTAAATCAATATAAAAAAAGAACGTTTTCTGGTTCATTCATTACTTAAAATACAATTTACCATTATACTCATACTCGAAATATAGTTCTAAAATTCAGTATTAATAAAAAGTAGGACGAATAAATTCGAATAAATGGAGTCATACCAAGGGGGTGTCACTCCGCGATTCCGTCGCGCGGGCACAAGTACATGCAGAGCGCCCCGTCGCCGTGGTCTATTCAATGGTTAGCGCGCGCTGTCTCGGAACGCACGTTTAAATTTACAACGCTGGCTCGTCACGTATATCGCTTGCAAATATTAGGATTATTTTATACATGTGCATCTTAAATGAAAACGCCGAAAATATACTGCATAGCAGCATGTTGCAATAATAATAATGTTAATTTTCATGACGCGTTTTTCGCACAGCCGATGCGTTTGAGAGATACTAAAAAGTAAGGAACATAATAATAATTACAGTTATTACCTATATTCGTAGTAAATTAAATTCTCAGAAACTCGAGTCAATTACAGACAAAATGATTTATTTTCGGACACATTTTTCAATAAAAAAGCGGCACATTTAAATAATGTAAAAAACTTCGTTCTCACATACTATTATTGAATTTCGCTCCTTTTGTCCTAACATATTATTTGGTTGTCTGACTTTATTCCCATAATATCAAATAGGTACATATAAGAGAAAATGCCGTGTTACGTCTGCCTTACGATTGTGATTACTGATTAAACCATTACTTATTTATGCTGCTTTTGTAATGAATGCGTAGGTACCTAACGTAATTCTTTCTTTTTAAATGCATTAAACAGATATATTAATTTCTGCATACCTCACATACTGTCTACAGATATTTTTTTGTTATTATCAGGATTATTCGGATGGATATTCACCTAAAGTTAGCAAAGTCGTGTTGCTATCTCACTCACACCTCAAACAATGCCGCCCGGACACGCGCGGCCTTATCACAAAGAAGGTGCCGCCAAAGTTGAGACAAATATTTTTGAATCACGTGTATGAATTGCGTAGATAAATTCTATAATCACACATGAACTAAATTATTCAATTAGCTATCAAGACGAATGCTATTAACGCCGTAGATATCATTGCAGTAATGTATTTGTCAGACGCCTCATAGCGCTGTTCGTTATATTATTATTAGTTTTCAATAATTGACAACCCTGTTTTCGACGGCGTGCGGCTTATAAGCGACCTTTCCGCCACGTAATACGGCCCATTTTAGCTGCTCGCGTCGCCTCGCGCGTCGTTTTGTTTGGTAATAATAATTGTGTAGGCACATAAAAAGCCGGCATTTGTGAACATCAAAGCAGTGAAGCTTCTGTACTTTATATATTCTGTGGTCATACAAACATATAGAAGCACTCATATTTATAATATTAAGTTATTTACGTTTAATGAAATAGAATGACTGGCAAATCCAACATGTTATTATACCACAACTCAATTCCATTCGAATAATTATGGTGAATGAATTTGCCGACTTTTACAAGGAATCATTATTTTCTTTTTGGCGTGTACATTCAGTGAGTCAGTTTTGTATTGATTCGGTAGGTTATATTTCGTTAGCGATAGGTATTTTACAACCAGCTATGTACATTGTACAGTCAAACAAATAAATATAAATACACTTTTTTACTTATGCCTGCACTATAAGGTTCAAAATTGTATATTTAATTATGCTCTTAGCTGTACGTGCCCCGGGTATATCCTTAAGGTGGATTTAGACCAAACGAGCGAATGCTTATTCTATCCCCCACTCTACGAAATCAATGAATTTCGATGAATCACGTTTTGTGTAACGAACGAATTTCGTAGAGTAGGGGATAGAATGAGCATTCGCTAGTTTGGTCTAAATCCACCTTTAAACTGCGTCTAAGGCGGACTTGCTCCAACTTATAGATTCGCTCGTTGCCGTCGCTCGTCGTCGAAAAGTGCTACAATTGTAAATTTATTGTTTCTCCAATCGAGCGCGTCTATAGGGTATAGTTACCGCTTACCATCGGAAGGGCCTTGCGTTTCTTTGCCACCAACATATTATAAAATGTACTGCAGGAGCTAATAGGAACCTTTTTCCGAATAAAATTACAATTGTCACAAAAACACGACAATTGCAGCGAAATTCGGACATAAGCGCACACGTCAAGGTTTAATGAAAATTGTACTAAACCTTGCGACGATTTTCACGGGTTTCGAAAAATAAAAAGTGGTTTCTTACGATTAGTAAAGGTGCATTTAGACCAAACGAGTATTCGCTCATTCTATACCCCACTATACGAAATCGACGAATTTCGATGAATCACGAATTTCGTAGAGTGGGGGATAGAATGAGCGAATGCTCGTTTGGTCTAAATGCACCTTCATATTTTTTTTTTAATGAAAAAAATGAAATTGAAAATAAAAAATATTTTATTGGTCCATAAACACACTGTTAATTACAAATAACAGAAGTCTTCTTTTAAGTAAGATTATTACTTGTGTTAGAAGGCTCCGCTCTTCAATAATTAAAGGTTTAATAATTTTATTTTGGTGGCAAACAAGCAAATGAACTGCCTAATAGTAATCGGCAGCCGTAGCCTACGGAGGCCTGTGACGTCATTGACAGAGGTATTTTAAAATTGTCACATTTGTAATTATGGTGAAAAAGGAGGCCTAGAAGAAAACCTTGGAATGAGTCATTTGTGACTACATTTTTTAAAACTTATTTTGAAAGCTTGGCCTTGTAAGGGATTGCATATACCCGAGAAAATTTACTGGTGGTTGCTAAGACCGAGTGGCCGAGCGGTGCAGGCATCAGCCGCGAAAGCTGAGCACGTGGGCTCGATTTCCACCTCGGACTTTGATCTTGATCGTTTTTCCTTTGGTATGTATAATGATCCAGAATTTATAATTTACACTTTTTTATTTATCGTACGTTATTTTGTCCTCAAATGCATTAGGTATACTCCCATTTGAAGTCAAAGCAGACGTGTCATTCGTATCAAAGGCTGCATTTAAAAGTAGCTCACCGTATACCTTGTGGTAACTTTGGGACGTTCAAATAAAATACGAATTTACGGTACAGGGCGTCAGTTTATGTATGTATTTTTTTTAGCCAAGTGGTGACGGCAGTAAGAATACATTTGTCACCACCCCAACTCTTCTCGTGGGTGTCGTAAGAGCCGACTATAGGATTGAAGTGTCACTGAACATTCTTTGATAATTGATAACGGGCCGCAGCGTCATCATAGTAAACACATAACTGCGATCGTCAATCCGCTTGCCCAAGCGTGGCGATTATGGGTATTTGTCTTCTAATGCATCTACACACATTGTTGATGGGAGAGGATTACGTCCAGCAGTGGACGAAGATAGGCTGATCTGGCTGATTATGTATTTTATCACACGCTTTTATTTAGGTAATTTGATCTGTTCAGAGTTCCGGAGTTTGTCCTATTTACTATTGCAATTACCGATTAAGCTTATAATTTCCTATTATTAATATTTTTTAAAAGGTAGTTAATATTTACCATGTGATTATTGAGCGCCCGATCCAATTCTGACTGACTGATATTTCCATCTAATAATCCCTCAAGTTATCAATGCAGTTTTAGTTTAACAATTACGTTTTCATCGAAATGTAATAAATAAAGTACTATCGATACTAAAACATATATTTGTGTAAATGGTTAATATGATTAATTACTACACATTAATCAAACACAGTAAAAACCTGAGATCATAGCATCCGGCGGCAAGCGACCGGAAATCATAAATTAAAGGTCTATTCATAAACTAAAACCTTTCCAGTATAATGTGACCTCTGACAATCCAGTATTATTTTAAAAGCTATAAGTAATAGTTCATTATGCATCTAGGGAGGTAAGTACGGTATTACTAACGAGTGTGAGAAGCCCGACGCCGTAGGCGGAGACTCGAGTTAGTAGGTATGCTTCGAAACTGACCGAGATGCATACAATTTTTCATCATACTTGCGGACAAAAAAAAATTATAGCAATTTAACAATAAATTACGAAAATGGCTTACTGATCAAGCATTTTATGACATGCATGAATATGAAAATTATAATTTAATTTAATTTTTTGTATATTTTCTTTTCTTTTTTAATTTTTAAATATGTTGAATTTATTATTTTAATGTAAACTGTAAATTAATTAATTGACATCCTAATTTTATTATTTTTGACATGATAAATTTTTAATTTTATGAATTAATGAATATTTATATGAATATAAGGCAAAATAAATTATTACTCCCGCGATGCATGCAAGCAATGGCGCGCTTAGAAAGCAAGTATGATGAAAAAGTATATTACTGCAGAATTGCAGACTTTGATAATGCTTTGTATCTCTATTTGACCTCGCTACGCTCGATTACTGCGTTTCCACTTTTTAACTGATTTCAAAAAAGCGGGAGATTCTCAAATCAACTTTGACAATTTTTATATGAATGTAATGTTATTCGATATATTCGAGAATCGTTAACCTCTTTTAGTATTTTTTTTTAAAGAACGGGTGTTTTTTTAATAAAAATGGATTGGAACCAAATTGGGGTCTGACGATGAGAGGATCTTGGAGAAACCGTTTTTTTTTATAATTTGGTCATTATTATTCTACACGATGATTCTTAATCCGTGATCAGGAATCACTTTTTCTAACTCAGTAATTGATGGGGATTACGTTAAAGTAGTAATTCCGTGAAAACAAATGTATTAATTTTTTAATCATGTTTTAATTTTGGATTAAATTTTATCCCAAAATCCTTGTCACTCTACTACCATATCAGTTTTAATGAGGTTGTATTGTAATCTCTTTACAAAGTTATTAGCAATTGTCAATTTATGAGTAAACCTTGCCCATGACATTGTCAATCACTTTTGTCATACGCATAATAAACAAAGTCATAGTCACGGATATTGAATGAGAAAATAATAATTATTCACCAAAAATCGTGCCTCCACCACATCCGTACTTAAACATAGAGCGTTACGACATTGTACGTTTGTCAATACAAACGAATCGCACAAGGCAAATCCAACCAACAGGTTATTTCACGAACTTCATCCAAACATTCCGATCCCCGGACACAATTTAATAAATCGCATGCACCAAAAATCTTCGCGACTTCGGACAGATTACAGTGCAACAACATGCTTGAGCACCCGGACGACCCTGTCATCATCCTGACGATCTGGATCAACAAATCTTAAGATTCTTTGCTGAAGAAGATTTCGAGTGAATCAATCCAATCACACTTCACAGGAACAATCAAGCGGATCTGTATCAAGAACAACACGGTGGACATTTTGAACACTTGTTAAATTATGTTTAAAATAATGTGTTTTGTTTTAGTTGGTCAGGTATGCAGTTTTATTGTTTTTATTTAATTATTAAATTGTACTGTATGAAAACAAATTGCTTTACTTGCTCAAGATTTTGCCAAGTTTAGGTAATGCACGTTAACATAATCTCCTATCAATTATGTTCGTCGTTATCAGTGTTGCACTGATAAGATAATGAGTAGATAAAAGTCTTTATTGACATAAGATCCGTCGAATTCCCGTTTCCCGCCATACTGATGGTACTTGACGTATCGTAGTTAAACTTTATACTGTAGGATGACCATGTATTAAGTGGAAATTTGTTTTAATTAGGTTTTCACTTTTAATTAATTAAACAGTGACGAAATAACTTGAGACCTCGCCGAATAAGTTTAATTTTGGCTAAATTTTAATGTTTTTCTACTCCTGATCACGGATTAAGAATCATCGTGTATATCGTGAAGTATTTTCAAATAAAATATTGTGCAGTTTGGAGGTCAAAGTATATTGGACAGATAGACAGATTTGTGAATTGCAGGTATGCATAAGATGCATTTATGTACGTTATGCTGCAATATGATAAATTGGCATGTGAACTTTTTTAAAGTGATTATATGTCATTTATTTATGATAAGAGGGTTTGGATCTTCTTCGAAAAAAATACTGTTAAACCGCTTTTTTGATTTCCTATTTCATTCTATCTTAAAATACACCAGGGTGCTTAGCCAAGTTGCCAATCGCTAACGCTTAATAGTCAATCGTAAACGAAAGGCAGCTAACTGTCTTTGTCCCACTAATATGGAAGAATAACAGAGAGGGCAAACTAAGCGTTAGCGATTGGCAACTTGGCTAAGCATCCAGTATTCCGTACCAAGAGTAAAAGTAAAAGATACGCTAGGCTTTATTCGATATGTGGTACCTATTTTTCTTATAACGATGGTTTCAGAATGTTATAACAGTTTATTGAGACATTTTTTGTAGATTGTATTCTTTAAATTGGAATTGCGTTTAACATTTTTATTTAATCATTTAACGCTCAAAAAAATGTGCTTACTACCTAACATCTCACATATCTCAAGAATGCTTTTAACTACCTCGATATCACCTTATAAAGTAAAACAAATGCAATAAAAATAAAAATAAAAATTGAGAAATGTGTGTTTATCGAAACCAGGGGCTTTAATGCGAGTTGTTTTAAAAAAATATGAAACTGATCACATCTTCAAAGTCACCCTGTATTAACATTAAGTTTAGACCAACTTCCTACAATACGAAATGATCCGACGCTCCCCATTATCATCCTAATTAAAATAACACCTGAACCCAAAAGTTACAATTGTCAAAGACATAAGAAATTAAATACAAACTTCACCATTTAGCTCCCTAAACGCGAAACACGTATTAACACAAATTAAAACAAATGAAACGCGCTGTCATCGCTAAGCCGCCATTTTGGAATTCAAGGCGCGCGCAAAATGGCCGTCATATGAATATTTGGGAAACGACGTAAGTGTGTTATTTTTATATTTCAGGATGTACCTACGAAAGAAGATTATTGTAACATAATTTCAAAATATTTATTTTCAAAACTACAATTAATGTATGTACATAGATTAAATCGAACTAATCTACTTAACCTAACATATATCTAAGATTGGCCCTTGTGGCATTGTACCGAGGATGCTGGCGGCATTTCCTCGCCCTATCGCAATACGTTGATGCGTTGTACGAGGAAGTTGCCAGCTCTTCTGGTTGACGTAACTAAAGACCGAAGTGAAATGACATCATTTAAATTTATTAATAATACCTATCTATAGTCTGGCAAACGCACTTTAAAAAAACAGATTCATTAAAAATTATAGGTTTTAAACATTTTATAAATTCGTCGCAATTTTTACTGAAAAGTTGCTCCAAATTATGTTTGATATCAATCTTTGTCTATTTTTTGTTACAAACTAATAGTATTTCTCTTCACACGTGTTCAAATAATCTAATGTATTTTATTCTATTTGTATTATACTTTTGTAAATAATACTTATCTAGAAATAATATATTTTTTGAAGTGTCACTGACCATACTTGATTAAAGATTGATGATGGGCAGCAGCGTCATCATAGTGGACACATTACTGCGATCGCCAATCCGCTTACCCAGCGTGGCGATTATGGGCATTTACCTCCTAATGCGTCTATACGCATAGTTAATAGGAGAGGCCTACGTCCAGCAGTGGACTATCATAGGCGGATGATGATGATGATGATGATGATGAAGATATTTTTTTATCGATTTTTTTTTTTTTTGTGAAATTTAGTATACAGGTTTTCTCCAGGGAGTAATGAATTAAGGAATTGGGTTGTTCAAAAAAGGGGTTTACACATTTTAAAGGGTCGGCAACGCGCATGTGAATCCCCTGGAGTTACAAGCCGTATGTTAGTTTCGCACCATCGCGCATCGTGGTGAAAAAAGGTTTTTATTGTTTTGCAAAAATTGTTCTTACACAGTTTTGTTATTTGGTACCCGTGATATGTGTATTGCTTAATGTTGCCATAAATGTCAAATCGGGATCGTTATTTATAAAAATTACGGCATGTGTACGTGATCGGAAGTGTAATTAGGGATTTTTGTTTTTCGGGCGGCGCTAATGAATCAAAAAGTTGTAAACAGGGTTTTTGGATTAACATTATTTATATACCCTGTATAGCAAATTCAACGCAACGGAGAGTTGTCGATTTTGCCGATTGTGGTAGACACATGTCTTTGAGTGGCTTAAGGTTGTAGTACCATCGAAACATTAAGTACAGATGTCGCTAGTGATTAGTTTCACAATACCATTGACTAAATTCGCTGTGATTCACGGAAGGTCGTCTGATGTAATTGGAAGCACGTTGGACCGGCAATCCAGAGGAAGCGGGTTCGAATCCCGTGATTCGCAGTTAATTTTTTCTATGGTAAGCACATCTGTTACGACACTGTGGGATTTTTTTTTTATATATTTATTTTCAAAACTACAATTTATGTACATAGATTAAATCTAACTAATCTACTTAACCTAACCTATATCTAAGATTGGCCCTTATGGCATTGTACCGAGGATGCTGGCGGCATTTCCTCGCTGTATCGCAATACTGATGCGTTGTGCGAGGAAGTCGCCAGCTGTTCGGTCTTTAGTTACATCAACCAGACGTTTCGCGATCTCAGCAAACAATTTGCGTGCGCTGGGGCCCCAAGAACCTAAAGTTTCTAGTGGGATTAATATTGTTCGAAATACATTTTATTTTAGGTCATTTGAGGTTCGACACTCACATTATTTGTATTAAGTTAAAATGTGTACCATTGAAATTTGGGAAAATGTAAAGGCTGCTCCGTTAAGCTGGAGTGGCCGAGTGGTTTAGGCATCAGCCACGAAAGCTGAGGACGTGGGTTCAACCTCCGGAGTCGGTAAACTTCGGCATTTTTTTCTCTTTGGTATATGACATCTAAAATTTAATTCACGCTAAGTTGCAGGACCAAAAAAATGTATTCCCTATACGAGTAGGTATATAATTATTTGGGTGAATCAACTTTTTTCTGTCTGTCTGTGATGTTTTTATTGGCACGGTTACGGACTCCTGAGTCACGCTGGTTTTATGCAAAATTATGCTACTTAAATTATGCAAACATGTATGTACTGTATGTCTGTAGGCGGCCCATTAAAGAAAGGGCTTATTAACACCAGAAAAATGTATATTTGCATTGATTAAATAGCATAATTTTGCATAAAATCAGCGTGACTCAGGCGACCGTAACCATGGTAATAACAGACAGAAAAAAGTCGATTCACCCATTTGACGTTTTTCGAGAAATCATACTTATTATTGGTCCAGAGTTCAAAACCCGGCAAGGTCATCGAATTATTCGCAACCTGACTTGTTTACTCATCCAATGTCAATTAGGTCAATTCGTCGACAACATAATTCCAATACGATTCACTAAGTGGATAATTATATGTCAGTCTTCGTTAACCGTTAAATAAGATTTTCTTGTGAAATGACTAAGCGCTTAAAAGTGTCTCGGGTGACATTATGGGAATAAATACAAATCAGGAGACAATTTTCTACATTGGAGTCGCATGGTGATGGCAGTCAGAATACATTTGTCACCACCCTGTGACCAAATGTAACATGGACGTCTAATGCCAGTTCAAAAATGTCCCCAAACACAATTGTTCCATTGTGCCAAGATGGGCAGGACATAGCGCTTTCCTTAACACCACGCATATTTCGGCGCAACATCTTTGACAAATGTTTATAGAATACCTATAGCCAATCAAAACTTTGACGAACCAATCACAACTATTTTTAAATGGCGGTTTAAGTATTTATGGATTGACATTGAAATTCATTACGGTGATGCATTGAAGAGGCGGTGACACTTGTCAACTAAAATTCAGGACCGTTTTTGAAAGGCAATTTAGTATGGCGTGTGGTTTACATGTTTTATTTGTTCGTAGTCACCACCTCAACTCTTCCTCTTGTCGTAAGAGTCCAGTAAGGAATTGAAGTGTCAATAAATATTCGTTTATGGGCGATTCGTAATGGGCAGTAGAATCATCATAGTGGACATACTCGTATTTCTTAACTGAAATGGCGCAACGTCTGGTTGACGTAACTATAACTAAAGACCGAAGAGCTGACTTCCTCACACAACGCATCAGTATTGCGATACAGCGAGGAAATACCCCCATACGCTGAAAAAATGCTAAGTTGGATTTATCAAATCTTGCTTAATTCTAACCGTTGAATTCGGTCCTATCACATTTTTTTTTTATTTTAGCAAACTTTTTATGCTGAAATTCTACTAAATTAATTTGGTTGATTACACCAGTTTTTTGTTGATTACACCAGTTGTTTGGTATAATGTACGTATGTTTGTAGGTAAGCTAGATTAGTTTGATTATATTATGTATTGTAATGAGATCTAGCTTTATTATGAAATGCTAAGCAGCCAGATAATATTAACTTTAAGAATGTAATGTGATATTATATTGCTTTCTCGTTGTTTTTGTTCCGCATTAAACAGAAGACTATCACTCAAGTTACGGCAGATTAACTCACACAAGATATTACAGATATAGCACATCATGTTCCTTTTACAAACAAATAATAGCACATTGTGCATCAAGGGAGGTAAGTACAGAATTACTAACGAGAGTGTTAGAAGGCCGACGCCGTAGGCGGAGGGCTTTTAATTACTCGAGTTAGTATTCCGCGTACCGACCGTGATGCATACAATGTTTTTCATCACACTTGCCGAAAAAAAAGTTTTAAGACAAAATACTATGCCATCACACTTGCTGTCTAAGCGCGCCATCGCTTGCGCGCGTAGCGGGAGTAATAGAAAAGTGTAATTCCCTAGGGAGTAATAGAAATGTCAATACGTCATTTAATAATATTTTCTAACACTCTCGTTAGTAATTCCGTACTTATCTCCCTTGATGCACTATATACTATTCTATGAGGTACTGATATTTCTATTACTCACTAGGGAATTTCAATTTTCTATTACTCCCGCTACGCACGCAAGCAATGGCGCGCTTAGACTTACAATAATTATACGGGGTTACTTTTTCACCGGTGCAATAAATTTTCCCACGTAATTGGTATCGATAATAGATTACATTTATCAAATAAAATTATAATTTTTTTTTTCATTTGTTTTTAATTTATCCTTCATGCTAATGTAAAATAATGGGCTCACTAATGGGCGGCGGAAAGGGGTGAGCGACCTGCCGGCCGGCGCACGAGTTGGCAACGTAGCAGTTATCTAATATCGGTGACTAGGTCACGGTCAGTCCCGCGGTTGAGGTAGGTGTGTGCACGCGCGCCCTATCGTACTACCTTCATTCGGAAATTGCTCGTACGAAATGGTTCGTAGTTATTTTCTCAGTGGGGAAAATACAGTGGCAGCTCAACGGCTATACGCTAAAGAAAGTGTGCCTCGCCTGGAAAATGCCAGTGTTATAGCCATGGCATCAACAGATTTGACCTCGTGTGACTTTTTTTTGTGGGGTGAGGTGAAACGGCGTGTATGAAGAATAAGATCAGAATAAGTGCATTTGATGAACCTAAAAGTGAGAACTACAGACTTGTGTTGGGAAAATCGAAGGAAACATTCATGTGAATTAATTAAGTGTGAGAAATGGACTCCATTGTACATAAAGTTGACTCCAAACTTTTAAATACGCCTCAATGAAGAAAGTGTCTGTCCTACTTTGTAATTTTATCACGTTTCCCAAACATAATTTGAAACATTCGACAAACTTCACACAGAAAAATTCTTTATTTTGACGATCCTAAGCCGCACGGGCTTAGTGCAAGTATGAAGGAGGATTTGGGATCAAATAAGATTTTTTTTGCCGAATCATAATCATAAGTTGATACCGCCAAACCGCCATGCCGTGTGCGATGACGTTGTAAACAAACAGTTGCCAGTTCGTGTGTTTTGCTAGTTATGCACATTGATAACGCGTAATGTGTCCAAATTTCTTGTTAGGTTTGCGGATAAGTTCAAACATTGGTATTTCAGTTTTTTTGTTCTAAAGGGGTAGTAACAAAAAATGCTAGTATTCTGTAACTTGGACTACTATTACGTATGCTGATTTATTGTACTGATGAAAAAGTAACCCTGTATACTAATTATAACTAATAAATTATATTTTTTTCCATGGGTGTCGTAAGAGGGATTGAAGTATCATTGACCATTCATTTAGTAAATTTGAAGATGGACAGCAGTATCAAATATTATCAGTCAGTCAGCCGCCGTAGTCTACTTGGTAGTAACTCTGCCTACGGAGCTGGAGGCTCCGGGTTAGAATCCCGGCGGGGGCAATATTTGTGTATTTAAGTTTGTATTTGTTAAACATAAAAATATCGACGCTTGGTACCCATAGTCCCACATTACAAGCTTAAATTGAGTTTACCGTGGGACTAGGTTGATTGGTGTAAGATGTCCCAACATATTTATTTTTAATATTGAAACGTTTGTAGTGAACTTTGTGCTCCTAAGGACCAGCCATACAAGATAAATATCCAAAAATTGTCATTGAAACTTTGACCTACTTGGCAGGTAACAAAGTTGATTTCAGTTCGTTTACACAAAAATGTAACGAAACAAAACAAACGCAACTCTGTTCTAATTAAATATAATTTAAATTTGTTCGTTGTTACTCGTAATAAGCCCTACAGATAGGTCCATGGGCCTTACGAGGTTACGTATATAGTAAAGTATCTGCAATACAATATTTGATCTGTCGTAACATCTCCGTTTGCAGGAAATCAAGTTTGGTACTGATTTGCAGTGGTTTCTTAAAAGACCTTTGAACGTGTATGGTTTCTGTTATTGTTTACAAGTTTTTTATAAGAAATATTCAACAAACTTTGACCAAAGGAAAATACGTTTTTTTCGCTGCAAGAAACCTGCAAGTTATATGCACACATTTCAATAACAAATTGTTGTGAAGTTGATTTTTTTTTGATATGCGAACCACATCAAAATTATGGGATTGTATTTTTTTTAATCAGTCTTTATTTTCAAAACTGTACAATTTATATACTAACTTAAATCGAACTAACCTAACCTTTATCTAAGATTGGCCCTTGTGGCATTGTACCGAGGATGCTGGCGGCATTTCCTCGCTGTATCGCAATACTGATGCGTTGTGCAAGGAAGTTTGGCTTTCAGTTTCGTCAACCATGTTTCGTGAATTCAGCAAACAATTTAATTGATGAAATAATCTAAAAACACATCATCATCATCGTCAGCTTATATCAGTCCACTGCTGAACGTAGGCCTCTCCTATTAACTATGCGTATAGATGCATTAGGAGGTATATGCCCATAATCGCCACACTGGGCAGGCGGATTGGTGATCGCAGTAATGTGTCCACTATAATGACGCTGCTGCCCATCATCAAACAAATCAAATAATTGTCAATGACACTTCAATCCCTTAGTCGGCTCTTACGACACCCGCGGGAAGAGTTGGGGTGGTGACAAATGTATTCTTGCTGCCGTCACCACACGGCATCTAAAACACACAATAAATAAAATAAATAAATATCATGGAATTTACAATCTTACACAAATCAACATATTATTCAGTCTGACAGTAATCTCATTTCAGGCAACTGATGAATCTGATGATAATTTAAGTGTGTGGGTAGTAAGCGACGATATATTATAATATCTAATATTTTTTATGTATTTACACGTATAGCTACTTAAATACCTTCATAGAAAACAATCATGACCAAGTAACCAACCTTTTGTGATAAACAAATAAATGGGATTTGAACCCGGAACCTCCAGCTTCGTAGGCAGGGTCACTACCAACTAGGCTACGGCTGAAGATTTTTATAATTATATCATCATCATCATCATGACCATCATATCAGCCGAAAGACGTCCACTGCTGAACATAGGTCTCCCCCAATGATTGCCACAATGACCGGTCCTGCGCCACCCGCATCCAGCGGACTCCTGCGACCTTCACCAGGTCATCAGTCCACCTTGGTATAATTATATAATCGATAAAAAAGTCATAAAAATTCATAAAACGTTGAAAACAAAATTAAGAATCCATAAAAATAAATTGAGTCCTTTAAATAAAAGTTTTGTTACTAATTAGCACATGCAATAAAATGCATATCGTCTATCACACTCTATCGTAAGCGAATTGTATCTTCCATTTCATGCAACCACGCGTCAGGTGTCATTTTGTAATTATCTGAGAAACCAGCTTTAAAGTTCTAAAGAAACTCTACATTGTGTCGTTTTTAGTAAAAAGGTAACCTTTAAATAAATATCTTGGGACATTTCACACAAATCGACCTAGTCACACGGTAAGCTCAAGTAAGGCTTGTGATGTGGGTACCAGGCGACTATATATATATATATATATATATATATATATATATATATATATATATATATATATATATAATAGCTATGTACAGATACATAAAGATACTTAAATACGTAGATAGCCATGACCAAGGAACAAATATTTGTGATAAATAAATACACAAATAATGCCTTCGCCGGGATTCGAACGCAGAACCTCCAGCTTCGTAGGCAGGGTCACTACCAACTATTAGGCTACAGAGGCTGAATTAATTGTACTGCGTCAAATCAAGGTTCCTTTCCTGTAATAGTGTCACATCTTACTTCTTAACAAGTTAGAACCTGTTTTATAAATGCAGTTTTCTTATTTTATCGACTGGCAATTTCAGGACTATAGTTGCAGATCGGGTTTTATTGAGGGCATATTTAAATTAAAATATGTTGATAGTTTTAGCAAAGCATTAGCAACATTGTGATTAGAGCAGGGATCGGATAGCGGTATACCGGTATTTACGCCATACAAAAGAATCGTTCTTTTTTGTTCTTCCGTAAATAAGTAAATTCTTTGTTAATTGTAATTAAAAAAATGAGATGTTGTCAATTATGTACCTACACAAAATATTGAGCAATACATAAAAAGTAACATACATTTTAAATTATTAGGCTCTGCGACCATATATAACATGTAAGTCTCGTTGTTCAATTGTGCTAAGATGGGCAGGACATAGCGCTTTTCTTAACACCACCGCGCAAATTTTGGCGCAACATCTTTGACAAATGTTTATTGAATATCGCCAATCAAAACTTTGATGGACCAATCACAACTATTTTTAAACAGCGCTTTAAGTTTTTATAGGTTGATATTCAAATTCATTGCCGTGATGCATTGAACAGGGGGTAACACTTGTCAACTAAAATTCAGGACCGTTTTTGAAAGGCAATTTAGTATGGCGTGCGGCTTCCATGTTTTATTTGTTCGTAGATAATATCATACAAAGCTTTCGAACAACGTCCAAATTAATTTATTCGCAGAAAGGAAACCCATCTTTTGGAAAAGTAATTATTTGTATCAAATACACTCAATGAAATCACGTGAACTCCGTTGAAATACGATATTAACTGAAACCATTTATTTGCTTTGAACTTCAGGTATGAGTTTCTGAATTAATACTGGGAATGTCTCTGAAGATTCCATTTATTAAAGAAGTTTTAAAAGATTGGAGTTATAAAAATAGCTACATGCGAACCTGTTTAATAATCAGAGATCTTACAAATGGGCGAATTAATATGGACATGACTCCAAAGTTGATAGAAACGTCTGGTTGACGTAACTAAAGACCGAAGAGCTGGCGATTTCCTCGCACAACGCATCAGTATTAGCTAGCATCCTCGGTACAATGCCACAAGGGCCAATCTTATATACAGGTTAGGTTAAGTAGATTAATTACATTTAATCTATGTACATAAATTTATTTTTAAAAAACAATTAAAAACAAAAACTGATTAATCATTTAATAATTTTCTGAAAATTACCGATTTCACACCGGTAACTATAAAAACCTTTGTAAATTGTCACGTAAATCAAACTTCAAGAACTTATTCCTTTAATCAATTGTGGAGTCATATCGATTCCTTTATTATTGCGAACACTGACGAAAATTTGTCCAATCTTTGATCAAAAGGTCTTACTTTTGATCAAAGATTGGACAAATTTTCGAAATTTATTTATATTTTAATATAATAATTATTAATTCGTAGACTTCGTAATATTTACTTAAAAAAACATACTATCCTAACAAAACAGAAAGAAACAAAGCCTCGTAATTATAAGATAACATAAGATAGTGAATTTTGGCTGTCCATTTGCGATAATGAGATAAATATTAATAAATAAATAAATATCTTGGGACATCTTACACAAATCCACCTAGGCCCACGGTAAGCTCAATTAAGGCTTATATTATAAGGCGAAGGATAGATTTGTACATATAGATACTTAAATACATAGACGGCCATGATCAAGGAACAAATATTTGAGATAAATAAATACACAAATAATGCCCTCGCCAGGATTCGAACCCTGAACCTCCAGCTTCGTGGGCAGGGTCACTACCAACCAGGCTACGGAGGCTGACAATCCCAGATAGACCCGTAGAGAAAACAAAGAACAAACTATTTTGTGATAAATAAATAATATAATTTGCCGTGTGGTGGCAGCAGTAAGAATACATTTGTCACCACTCCAACTCTTCCCGCGGGTGTCGTAAAAGCCGACTAAAGGATTAAAGTGTCACAGACCATCCTTTGATACAAGATTGATGATGGGCAGAAGCGTTATCATAGTGGACACATTACTGCGATCGCCAATCCGTTTGCCCAACGTGGTGATTATGGGCATTTACCTCCTAATGCGTCTATACTCATATTATAGTTAAAAGGAGAGGCCTACGTCCAACAGTGGACTGAGATAGGCTGATGAAGAAATAATATAAGGAGTTATATTAAAATTTATCGAACCGGGACTCACAGGGGATCACGCAATTTAAGTCGATGATTGTTCAACATGTTTCGACTATTAAGAGAGTCCTCATCCGGAGCACCCTCGCTTAAATTACGTGAGTAGCCGGTTCGATAGTATTGATAGATTTGCCCTCATAGGGACTCGAGCCTAGGACCTCTAGCTCCGCAGGCAGGGTCTCTACCAATTAACAGGAGCTAAGGAGGCTAATATTAAGGTGAAACAAAACTCTACGATAATTATGTTGGTTGGGTAGTGATATTCGGCAAAATGAGTTTCGGTGATAATCAGAGATCGGATAAATGTGCGTCGTTGTTCGCAATAATATGGACATAACTTCAAAATTGATTAAATAATTAATCATTTAATCATTTTAAGACAATTACCTATTTGACACCGGTAACTATGAAGACCTTTGTAAACAGTCACCTTAAGGCTTCGAAATTAAATTTCAAGAAATTATTCGGTTGATTATTCATTTAATAAATTTTGGAGTCATGTCCATATTATTGCAAACAATGACGCACATTTATCCGATCCCTGGTGATAATTTACAAACCGCTTTTATTCGATCAACGAAATTCTAATCTTTCAAGAACTTTCACGAAATCATTCTCAGACCTAACGATGTTCATACCTGTAATGAACTAGCAAAGTGTTGTTGAGGATTCAAAAAAAAAATGTCAGCGACTAAAATAACAATTTGGCATCATTACAAGGATCAAGAATCTAAAGGTAAAATCTATCTCCAATACTTCAATATTTTTTTATATTGAAAGGCGTCTGAATAGCTTTTTATTCGTCAACAAATCCCAAGATAATGAACTGCTCTATAAAAGAAATATACATGTCTTTCTCTTATTGTTTTTATTGTGAAAAATCATAAGAAACTCTGTAGTTCTTATTTCAATTCCTCATACCACACAATAGACACAGAGTAAAATAATACTTTAAAAAAATAAAGAAAAAATTACAGAATCGAAAATAAACTTCGTTATTATTTTAGTCTGTGGTCAACGTGGAAAGGAAAACTTTTATATCTGTACTGCGTTCACGAATGGTATGCCGACAGTACCTCGTTTTTGAGGCTCTGCAGTGCAGAGAGAGCGGGATAGCTCAATTGGCCGCGTGGCGGATGGAGTGCGACGCAGATATTATTGCACCGGTAGTGAGGAGTGAAAGAGATCAATAATGAGAGGCACGACGAGTTGAAAAGGGATTTCAGATTAAGGTCGTTGTCGAGTCAAAGAGTAAGGACGGCGGAAAATTGTAGATGCGACTGGGGTTTTGAACTTTTCGGGGTAAGTCAGATTTGCTTCTGTGAGGCCGGTGTAACTTATCAATAAACAATTGTTCTAAAAAATGTTATGCAAAACAAAACTACAGAATAACGAAATGCAATTGAATAATTTATTTTAATCTTGGTATTATAAAATATAATGGGGAAGAAAGTTTATGATCTGGATATGTAAATGTACGACAGAATTATAATTACAAAGCTTTTTGGGTTTTTACGGGCTTGAAACAAAACATGAATAATTATTAGTAAAAAATATATTTTTGGAATAATTATCACTTAATTGTCACTTTATATTTTTGCGTGCATACATTTCATACTAATTACGTTATATGATTTGGTTACAATTCCGTTACATATTATGATAATAGTCATAATAGGATAAGAAATTTGTAAAGGAAAATGATAAAATAATTATGTTTGACACTTTAATCAAGTATGACAATAATCAACATAATATTCCAGTACAAAGATTTCGAGAAAATGATAGTACTGTCATTAGTACCCTTCATTCTTTATGTTCAACGTCATGTATATCCTCACAATCAAAACCGATACCGCTACATTTTGTAATCCAATCCTATTTTTACGTTTATTTTTAATCGGGAATCATAAATAACATAGTTAAAGGTGGGCCTATTAATCCACTTTTCAAAATTGTATTCCATCATCAATATCATCATAATATATGCTGAGATGAGGATGATTTTTTATTTGTATTTTTCTTAGTTTCTGTATATTGTGCTTTTTGTGTTTATTGCGAATGAACTTGCCTATATTATAGTGCTCCGCCGCTTTGAAGTAAATCCGCTATCACTTCAATACATTATCAGTCAGCAATGCCATTTTTTGACACATGATGTTCTGAAATTACAGTTGTCAGGACTTCATAGCGGCCGAACACTATATTTCTTTCAAACAACAGGCCTCTCTGCCAAACATACTCTTTGCCCCTCAGCCTGGCCAGGCTGCTCAACGCTACAACCGCGCTCAGTCTATCTCCCGGCGCCTAGACGCCGTTACGTCGCCCCTCCCCGCGCGGACCCGGTTCGAATTTCGAAAAAAAATTTGAATTCCGAACGCGACCGTGTTTTGTTTCGAATGTGCTGGTGATATTTTTAGTGAATGTTTTTTGGATGATGAATGTTATCGTGAGGTGATTAAAAAGGTTCGTTTTTTTTATGGAGTGCTAATTTTAGGGCGGTAGATTAGTAATGAGGATTTGGTATGATGTATGGATTATTTTAGGGTGTTTTTTTTCGGTTCAATTTAATACAAGCGGATTACTTTACAAGCTTATAAAGTGAAAATTAAGGTAATTAAATTTGATTACGATGCGGTTTTTAGAACAAAACGGAATAAATTGTATTCTGTTAAAGCACACATTGCAGAGCAGTAAAAGTAAATACAGTGAATACATTGTCTGGGTTGAAAAGTAAATTAAAAATATTGCTATCTTTTATTCTTTATTTGTCAATTTCGTTTTTTTTAAACCGGGATTTTCTTTACCGGTTCAAATAGAAATGAATTTCATTTGATGCGATACTGGAATTCGATTTCCGCCTACGCAGAAAGGTGTAACAGTTTGTTTTATACATACATACAAATATGTATGACATTGTTTCGATTGAATTGGTTCTTTATAATCATAATGAACTAATTAAGTAAGCTAATTATCAGCAAATGAGAATATTATTCCAATTGAATGGGCCGTCAATTTGAAAGTACTCGCTTAAAAGCATGAAAATTTAATAAATATTTTAATGCTTTAAAGGCTTGGTTTCTGATAAAGTGATAATAGCGTAGGTATATATTTAATTGGAAAAATCCGGTACCGGTATTTTTTTTATTAAATACAAAACTGTATTTTCTAGTCTTGAATAATAACATTTATTTAGTGTAATAGTTATGTTTTACATAGTTATATAAAACCTAACTATATATACGATAGTAATGCGGCAAATGAGAAATGACTCATTCAAGCTATATTTTACCTTTTGTACAGTAAATAGATACTGTAAATTTTCGACATTCGCACGGAAAGTGATAATTACTGCACTAAGGTACTGTAATCGTTATTTATGATACAAGTGCGGAAAGGAACCTTATCCTCAGTTTTGAGAGATATGAACTGTATTTTGAATCAACACGAGTTTGGGAA
>JALPQI010004548.1:0-66497 GCA_025490895.1 Thaumatotibia leucotreta
ACTACTGTAAAGTTCTTACTGTGTTCGAAAAGATAGATTTAGCAATAGTTACACAATATTATAACAATATAACAGAACTAAATAAAAAATCACGACATAAGCGGTTACGGAACCTTTCTAACCTCCCAACATTTATTGTCCCAAATACCAACAATGTATACGGTAAGAGAATATGGAAATGTTTCCTACCGCATGTCTTGAATAAGTTCTCGGATACATTAGTAAAATCAATCGAGGGTCGAACCATTAGTCAAGCGAGGAACATGATAAAAAAATATATGTTAAAGCAAGCAAATACAACTGTAAGTACCTAAATTAAGTCCATATAAGCAATGTATAATAAAATAATAATAATTAATTTAAGATGACTCCTTAACTCACAAAATCTTTTTTATTTAAGATTAGCAGTTAAGTACCTAATGAATGATGTAATGATTTTGTTTTTTTTTATGAAATAAACAGATTAAATTTTATTTTTTTTTTTTTTTAAATTGTATCAAGGTAGGAACCAAAGTATGCGCCTTTATATCTTGAATATTTGATGGCAGTTGCGTTACAATATACCTGTTACTTTTTTTGTAGCGATTTTTTTTCTAAAAAATAAAACTTTAAACGGCTCTCCTGTAAAGTTCATAAAATGTCGGTTAAGTCAATTAGCCTTTCAACCGTCGAATGTGTGTCGGTATATTATGGGAAATATATTAACCCTCTGATGTTTTCTACAGATGCAACAAGGCGCACAGGCGCGGTCGTTATCGTCCGCATCGTCGCTCGGTCTGTCGTCGCTCGCCGACGACGCGACGGAGGCCCCCGCGCCTCTGGTGCAGGACTACGCGAGGAATAAGGGCAAGTAAGTACAAGCCTTTTTTTCTAATAGCGTAGCAATCAGGGATCGCATAGCGGTTTTTGCTCCATACAAAAGAACGGTTCGAATTCCATTCTTTTTCGTACTTCGGTTTATATTTTTTTCTTAATGGATTAATTTAAAAATATGATGTTAATAATTACATAAAAAGTTGAATACTACGTAAAGAGCGTAAAATATTTTGAAATATTGAGCTATATCGAGGTTTTTCTAACAAACCGGTTCCGATCCCTGGTAGCAATAGTATTAATCCTTAATTCGACATAAATAAGGGATGGTCATGTGTTCAAACCTCTTTGGCACTTAATAGTTATAAATAAAATAAATATCTTGGGATATTGTACACAAATCGACCGATAACGAGAACGATACCGTGGGACTAGGTCCCACGGTAAGCTCATTAAGGCTTGTGATGTGGGTAGGTTTAATAATTTGCATTCGAATAACACATAATGGGTCAAAGACAATGTCCAGTATTTTGGACGAAGTCGAATTAAGGGTTATAATAGTACATTACGACACAAAAATCGTTTTTGCACGTGTCTCGTACGACGTTTTTTAGTACAGATGGCCCCCCGAAGTTTTGGACCTGGCGTAAAATGACCCACTTCTCGCAATAGAGCCTAAAAAAGACACCAACTGTACTAAAAATAGTAGTTTGTTTTTGCTTTACTCCGAACTATCCCAAGAACGTGAACTTATAAAAACTTAGTTAAGCTTATGTATTTTTTTTCAAATACGTCAATCAAAAATAAATCAATCAAAATCATAATCGATAAAAATATTTGTTTAAATTTGAACCCTAACTCGTCCCCAATATATTTGAAGATCTTAACTATTTACGAGTTACATACGAGTTTTATAAAGAGTTAGATTCGCCATCGGCTGTAAAATGGTTTAAAACAATAAATAACTGAAACAGACCGGTTAATTCGTCAAGTTATAAACTGTTTTTTTTTATCCTACCTACGAGTAAACTGGTTTTTTTTCTAAACCGGTTAATATGATGAGAAATTGTCGAAAATGTGCACCGCAATACCAGTTTACTAATTATGATTTGACGGTCAGAACCGAAATAAAACAATATATCACGAATTTGGATGCTATACAAAAACAAACAAACCATGTAACATTAATTCACCGTATCTTCCATCGCACCTACGGTACCACCCTAACACGGTTAACCGATATTTTAATACATCATCATCATCATCACATCAGCCGAAAGACGTCCACTGCTGAACATAGGCCTCCCCCAAAGATTGCCACAATGACCGGTCCTGCGCCACCCGCATCCAGCGGACTCCTGCGACCTTCACCAGGTCATCGGTCCACCTTGTGGGGGGCCTACCCACGCTACGTCTTCCGGTACGTGGCCGCCACTCAAGAACCTTCCCGCCCCAACGGCCATCGGTTCTACGCGCAATGTGCCCCGCCCACTGCCACTTCAGTTTAGCGATTCGGAAAGCTATTTCGGTTACTTTGGTTCTGCTGCGGATGGTCTCATTTTTAATCCGATCACGCAGAGAGACTCCTAGCGTAGCCCTCTCCATTGCCCTTTGGGTGACTTTGAGCCTTCTTATGAGGCCCATTGTAAGACAATATATAACAATATATTTTAATACATCGTATTATTATTTTGGACATGTGTTTTTTATGACGATTAAAGATCTTGAATTATTCAAAAACTTTTTGTTTTCGCAGAGACCGCGACTACAGACACGAGTTACTAGGCGAAGCGATGCGAGCGGGTACACCTTTCGCGCTCTGGAACGGTCCCACCGTGGTCGCCTGGTTGGAGCTATGGGTGGGCATGCCGGCCTGGTATGTGGCCGCGTGTCGCGCTAATGTCAAGAGTGGGGCTATCATGTCGGCGCTCTCTGATCAGGAGATACAGAGGGAAATAGGTACGTATTAGCCTATAGTTGAATTATCGAGAAGATGGAATTGCATATGTAGTGGTATCGCGTATTTACAATGTATTGTGTGCTATTGTGTGTGTTTTGTCGGCTCATGTATTGGCATTATTCGACTAATAGTAAACCTAATTGTAAAGACACAAGGTTCACTTTAAAAGTGTTGCTTTAGTAACACCACTACAAATGCAATTCCATCTTCTCGATGATTCAACTATACTTTGGAATAACAGGGAAAAGTAATAGTAACAGGGACTAGACGTAGACGATCGGGTTCTAGCTATGGTTACGATGGTTACCAGAATTTGTAGTTTTACATTCAAATTACCATCATCACCTTATCACACCATTGCTGGACATAGGCGTCTCCTATTATCTACGCTGTAAATGCCCATAATGTCAAGGTTGTCTATGATGCTGCTGCGAACCATTAATCTTTAATTAATCAAAATTTGAGTGTTGGTAAATAATTGTTACTACTTCTACTTTGTTTTGTACTTGTTTACTTTTACTTGTTTTGTTGTACTACTACTACTTTCTATGCAAAATTTGTTTTATTTCCAATGAACGCTATTGAATACTGAAAAATCTATGTTTTATTTAATCAACTGGTACCAATAGATTCTGTAAAACCATGAAAACAATAAAACAGTGCTAAATTATGGTTATTTCTTGTAACAGTTCATAATCATATTGTATATTGCTTTCATGTTAGGATAAGAATCTTAAATGATATTACAGCTCACCATGAACCTTGTAAGGGTTCAGTAATTACATGAAGTATTACATTGTACATATAAGGAGGCATGCATTATAGCTTATGTGACTACATAACTTATTACCTACTGTAACTACTGTACTGTTTATTTACATTGTTCGCATTTTCTATAACAATGAAGTACAAAAACTGGACTGGGGCCAAGTTCGCTAGCGCTCAGTAGCGTATCGTAGTTTTCCATCTTTGTCATTCTTTATTAGTGCGACAGAGACAGTTAGTTGCCTTTCGTACACGATTGACGATTGAGCGTTAGCGATTGACAACTTTGATAAGCACTAACTAACCAACATACAACTCAAACTCATAACGCGGGTATTTACTGGACACTTAGGGGTCAAAACTCTTTTGGCCGAAATGGGTCTTTCTGACAGCATAGACTGTAGAAGTGTGGCGAAGAAGAGGAGACAATGAAACACTTGATGTGCGAATGCCCTCGCCAGACAAAGGATGAAAGACTTCGGAACGGGCTATCTGGAACCGAAGGAGGTCAAAACGCTACCGCTAGGGTCCGTCCTCAAACATATTGAGTCGATAGAACAATCCCTGGGGTAGGCGAAACTGGGGGCAATTACACAAAAGATCCCAATGGGTCGAAGTGTATCCGTAAGGGCCCCACCTGCGACCATATATAACATGGACGTCTAACGCCATCTTAAAAATGCCCCCAAAATCAATTGTTCAATTGTACCAAGTTGTATTCCTAACACCGCGCATATTTCGGCGCAACATCTTTGACAAATGTTTATAGAATAAAGCCATTCAAAACTTTGACGGACCAATCACAACTATTTTTAAATGGCGGTTTAAGTTTTTATAGGTTGACATTGAAATTCATTGCCGTGATGCATTAAAGAGGGGGTGACATTTGTCAACTAAAATTCAGGACTGTTTTTGAAAGGCAATTTACTATGGCGTGCGGTTTCCATGTTTTATTTGTTCGTAGGGCCCCACCAATAAGATGATTAACCTGTGTCGTTTTCTGTGATGGCAGGTATTAGCAACCCCCTCCACCGCCTGAAGCTGCGGCTGGCGATCCAGGAGATGGTGTCGCTGACGTCACCGTCAGCGCCGCGCGGCACGGCGTGCGCGGCGCTCGCCTTCGGTGACATGAACCATGAGTGGATCGGGAACGTGTGGCTGCCTTCATTAGGTTAGTGCTTTACTTATTACATTATTGTATTATATTCCGGCCATTTTTTCCGCAACTCAACATCAAACGTGGCTATTTTTCGTGGTCGCAACGCTGGCCTAGTACTTGTTGGGGACTTCATGTGTACCTGTATGCTTAGCACATGATGGGCGCGACAGTATCTCTTAATATAGCTAGTAAAGGACGGGAGATCTATCTCGCGGCGACATATTGTCGCACCAATCATGTGCTAAGCCTACTAGAATATCTTCGCAGGTGTATTTAGGTTTCCTCGCGATGTTTTCCTTCACCGTAAAGCACCTGTGAATATCAAATATTTTGTACATAAGTTTTTGGTAAACTCATTGGTACGAGCTGAGAATCGAATCCACGACCGCTGCGTAGCAGCCGTGCAAAGTCAAAATAAAATTATACTTTAAAAACGCGGCACGGCGTGCGCGGCGCTCGCCTTTGGGGACATGAACCATGAGTGGATCGGGAACGTGTGGCTGCCTTCATTAGGTTAGTGCTTTACTTATCTAATTATTAGCAGGGCCCG
This sequence comes from Thaumatotibia leucotreta, assembly GCA_025490895.1. Lineage (NCBI taxonomy): Eukaryota > Metazoa > Arthropoda > Insecta > Lepidoptera > Tortricidae > Thaumatotibia > Thaumatotibia leucotreta. The sequence continues at coordinate 5,248 of JALPQI010004548.1, forward strand.
TAACTTTCATGCCGATGACATCAATTTGACGTCACGCTCCATTTGGGGTGATCCGAATTTTATTGTTCAATATTAATCATTAGTCGTCAATCATTTTAATCGTGTACAAATATCTTCAAAAGTAGTATATTTACTCGTGAAATAAATAATTCCTACTTGATACGTGCTGTACGTTAAAGAGGAATTCTGTTTTCTACGTAATTATTGAAATGTATTAACAATATCATTAAAAAAATGTATGTATAAAAACAAATCAAATAGTTTTATTTATGTTTCACGTATCAAGTAGGTGTTATTTATTTCACGTGCAAATATACTACTTTTGAAGTTATTTGTACATGATTAAAATGATTAACGACTAATGATTAATGATAAACAATAAAACTATTTCGGATCACCCTAAATGGAGCGTAACGTCAAATTGATGTCATCGGCATGAAAATTACGGGTCCTGATTATTAGCAATCCCCTCCACCGCCTGAAGCTGCGGCTGGCGATACAGGAGATGGTGTCTCTGACGTCGCCTTCAATGACATGAACCATGAGTGGATCGGGAACGTGTGGCTGCCTTCATTAGGTTAGTTCTTTTATTAGCAATCCCCTCCACCGCCTGAAGCTGCGGCTGGCGATCCAGGAGATGGTGTCTCTGACGTCGCCTTCGGGGACATGAACCATGAGTGGATCGGGAACGTGTGGCTGCCTTCATTAGGTTCGTTTTTTTATGATGTCCTCCTTGACGTGTCCGTCAACGGCGATCCCTGCAGTGTTATTCACTAAGGAAACCGCCTTGCTGTCAGCGCTGTGTCAGTGCTGCGGCAGCGTCGAGCCTAAAAATGGTATTCACTAATGTACTTTATTAAACGACACTAGTGCTCGGCGACGAATGCGGCGTGAGCTGGAACTACACTACGTCGAGAGTTTGACGTTTAATGTACGAACTTCGTATTCTCTAACGAAAAACAGCGACGAACTCGCCCACAACCTCGCTCACAGCCTCGATTCCTAATGTCAAATCAAACAGCTAGGATTTTAGACAAGGCTGTCTCGACATCGAGCTCGTTGACGAACGCAGCGTCGAATGTGTCAATAAGAGAATAGCATAGCTGGTTCACTAACTTCGTAAATGAGAGCGAAGATGGCTGGCAAATCCAAATTTAGTTTTAAAAGTACGGTTGCACGGCGCACAGTACAACTGACCGAGAGAGTTAAAAGTGTAGTTGTAGGAGGGCTTAGGCCGGTTCTTATTGTGAAGGCGTTTTACTGCAAGGTCTTCAACACGGAAGTTTTTCATAATTTGCCACTGCCTTATTAACAGAGTTGCGCCATTGAGATCTCTGTAGCGCAAGCTCCTCCCATTTATCCTGGGGTAAGCTACAGGCTGCCAAGTGTCGTTTTAAAAACAAGCATACGGCCCGCCTGATGGAAAGCAGTCACCGTAGCCTATGGGCGCCTGCAACCCCAGGGGTGGCACATGCGCGTTGCTGACCCAATAAGAACTTGTACACTCCTCTTTTGCGTTAGTATTAGTGCGTTACTTATCTAATTATTGTATTGTATGCTGCCCATTTTTTCCGCAACTCGACATCAAACGTGCCTATTTTGCGTGGTACCAACGCTAGCCGAGTACTTGTTGGGGATTTCATATACACCCTGGAATTTCTACGCAGGTGTATGCAGGTTTACTCACGATGTTTTCCTTCACCGTAAAGCACCTGTGAATATCAAATATTTTGTACATAAGTTTTTGGTAAACTCATTGGTACAAGGATGAACAATATTGCTTTGCTCTTCCGCGATATAGAATGTGTAGCTAATTAGTGTAACCCGCTATAATTACTTGCGTATTTTTTGCATGCAATTAATTTTCCCACCCTCCCTCCGCAAAAATAAATACGCAAATAACTATAACAAACCACCACCAATAACACTATACTCGACACGTGTTTCGCCTCTCTACGAGGCATCATCAGGAGTTGACGATGTTGTCGGTCTGGTGTCCGGCAACAGAATGAGCTGTCCTGTCTGGTCGGCCATATTTATAACCTCACCCTGACCCCGCCCCCTACCCCCTTCTCCCCCCCTGGCAACGGAAAAAATTCGTAATAACGGCGATGACGCAACATTCAGCTGCTCGTTAATAATTACACCTCTACCGTTGTACCTAACTATTTCCAATTGTTCCAGAACGTTCAAACGTAAACCTTTATCACAAACGTGCAGAACATTAAAAGAGTGGTCCTCAGATAAACTATGGCCACTCTCTATCAAATGCTTCGCGAAATTTGAACGTTCTGGATGGTTATGCCTGTAAGATGTAACATGCTCCTTATACCTTGTGTTAAAATTACGGCCCGTTTGCCCCACGTACACCTTATTACAATCATCACAAGTTAGCTTATACACACCAGACTTCTTGCCCGTCTCAATTTGATCTTTGCCGTTACAAAGTTTTGAATGTAACGTATTGTTTGTCTTAAAAGCAACATTAATATTATTAGACTTCAAAACTTTGTAAATATCATCTGATAGTTTGCCAACATACGTAATGCTTGCCTGAAATTTCTTGGTGGGTTCAGACGGCCGTGCAGCATACAACATATTATTGATCATGCCATTCTGTTTCTTTCTGATTATACCATCCACAACTGACTTATCGTAGCCGTTAGAAACCGCCAAGTGATAGATGTTATTCAATTCTAGTTGATAATGGTCATCAGAAAGAGGCACAGTCAACAATCTATGCACATAACAATGAAAAGCCGCTAACTTATGTTGCCACGGATGTATAGAAGAAGCTGGTATAACTGCGTCAGTCTGTGTAGGCTTACGGAAAATTCGGAAATCGTGTCTGTTATTAACCCTTGTGATCGTCAAGTCCAGGAAATTAAGTGAATTGTCTTGCTCTAATTCTTTCTTAAACTTAATTTTCGGGTGCTTGTTATTAACCTCAGTAAAAAATGCATCCAGCTGTGTCACACTGCCCGTCCAACAAATAATTAAATCATCCACGTACCTAAAATAATACAAAATATCCCTATTACCTACAATATGCTGGTTTTCAAAGTCATCCATAAAAATATCAGCCATTAAAGGACTCAATGGTGAACCCATAGCCAAACCATCATTTTGCAGGTAATATTGACCCCCAAATCTAAAATAATTTTGTTTCATACAAATAGCAGTGAGTTGCAATAATTCATCCACCTCTCCCGGATGCAGCCGCTGTCTTTCAAACATACCACGAAGGATGTCCAATGTTTCGACATACGGTACATTTGTAAATAAACTGTCTACATCCAACGAAAGAAGGATAGCATTCTCAGGCAAGTTAATACCCTTGATCCTCTCTACTAGATCTAAACTATTCTTTAAACAAAACTTAGGCCGAAATTGGGATTTATCTCTAATAATGCAATTCAATCTCTTTGCTAAATTATAAGTTGGTGCACCCAAGTATGACACCACCGGACGAATCGGAATATTGTCTTTATGAATCTTTGGAAGACCATAAAGAACAGGAGCTCGTGGATTCATGGGGATAACCATATTCTTCTCATGCTCGGTTTCAAAGACAAACGAAGAATCCTTAACCGCATGCCTAAGATCTTTCTGGAACGCTGGAGTTGGGTCTTTCCGTAAGATAGAAAAGCCATCACCTTGGATAATATCTAATACTTTCTGATTGTATTGACCCCGCTCCATGATCACAATGCAATTGCCTTTGTCTGCCTTTGAAACCACTAGATCATTATCTTGCACCTTTTGTTGTATAGATCTTAATAACAACATATTAGATCGCACCCCCGCATCCTCTACCAGACCAGCACCCTTAATAACATTAGCTACCATGGTTTTTGTGTCTACCTCACCACGCCCCCGAACTATAGCAACCTCGGCATCCACAGCCAAATTTTCAAGAACTCCTTGTTTTAGCTTAGGCTGGAAGTTATATTTCAATCCCTTCTCCAAAAGACCTACTTCATTTCCCGAAAATTCGACTGTAGTGAGGTTCTTCATGCGAGGGTGGAACTGGTGATGAGTTGGTGGTACTATTTCACCTCTGCCTAAGGAAGAATTAGAAGCTTCTGTTAATCTGTGCAATTTGTTAAGCTGTGCAATATACATCTCGTGAGCAAGTTCTGACGCGAAGTATCTGGCCTTTTGGTCAAGAATATCAAACTCGAGATTATGCAGCTTAAATGAAAGTTCGGAATATAGAACCTTAAGATGCAATTTTAAATTGTCTCTAACTGTAAACCAATGGCGAGATTCTTCGTTGAGCCAGACCTTTTGAGCCTTATTAATTGCCAACCTTGCCGACCTGCTAGTACTACTACAACGGAAATGGATGTAATTAGGTACAACATTCAGCTGCTTACATCGCTGGTTAAACCAAACATTCTGGACAGCTGCACGATGCTGTTTCGTTAATTTGACATAAAGTCGTGCCTGCTCAGCCACGCTAGCTGTTTTTAAGTAATTAATTGAATCAGGCGTTACTTTGCGGAAGTCCATATTCAAGGATGAACAATATTGCTTTGCTCTTCCGCGATATAGAATGTGTAGCTAATTAGTGTAACCCGCTATAATTACTTGCGTATTTTTTGCATGCAATTAATTTTCCCACCCTCCCGCCGCAAAAATAAATACGCAAATAACTATAACAAACCACCACCAATAACACTATACTCGACACGTGTTTCGCCTCTCTACGAGGCATCATCAGGAGTTGACGATGTTGTCGGTCTGGTGTCCGGCAACAGAATGAGCTGTCCTGTCTGGTCGGCCATATTTATAACCTCACCCTGACCCCGCCCCCTACCCCCTTCTCCCCCCCTGGCAACGGAAAAAATTCGTAATAACGGCGATGACGCAACATTCAGCTGCTCGTTAATAATTACACCTCTACCGTTGTACCTAACTATTTCCAATTGTTCCAGAACGTTCAAACGTAAACCTTTATCACAAACGTGCAGAACATTAAAAGAGTGGTCCTCAGATAAACTATGGCCACTCTCTATCAAATGCTTCGCGAAATTTGAACGTTCTGGATGGTTATGCCTATAAGATGTAACATGCTCCTTATACCTTGTGTTAAAATTACGGCCCGTTTGCCCCACGTACACCTTATTACAATCATCACAAGTTAGCTTATACACACCAGACTTCTTGCCCGTCTCAATTTGATCTTTGCCGTTACAAAGTTTTGAATGTAACGTATTGTTTGTCTTAAAAGCAACATTAATATTATTAGACTTCAAAACTTTGTAAATATCATCTGATAGTTTGCCAACATACGTAATGCTTGCCTGAAATTTCTTGGTGGGTTCAGACGGCCGTGCAGCATACAACATATTATTGATCATGCCATTCTGTTTCTTTCTGATTATACCATCCACAACTGACTTATCGTAGCCGTTAGAAACCGCCAAGTGATAGATGTTATTCAATTCTAGTTGATAATGGTCATCAGAAAGAGGCACAGTCAACAATCTATGCACATAACAATGAAAAGCCGCTAACTTATGTTGCCACGGATGTATAGAAGAAGCTGGTATAACTGCGTCAGTCTGTGTAGGCTTACGGAAAATTCGGAAATCGTGTCTGTTATTAACCCTTGTGATCGTCAAGTCCAGGAAATTAAGTGAATTGTCTTGCTCTAATTCTTTCTTAAACTTAATTTTCGGGTGCTTGTTATTAACCTCAGTAAAAAATGCATCCAGCTGTGTCACACTGCCCGTCCAACAAATAATTAAATCATCCACGTACCTAAAATAATACAAAATATCCCTATTACCTACAATATGCTGGTTTTCAAAGTCATCCATAAAAGCTTCTAATTCTTCCTTAGGCAGAGGTGAAATAGTACCACCAACTCATCACCAGTTCCACCCTCGCATGAAGAACCTCACTACAGTCGAATTTTCGGGAAATGAAGTAGGTCTTTTGGAGAAGGGATTGAAATATAACTTCCAGCCTAAGCTAAAACAAGGAGTTCTTGAAAATTTGGCTGTGGATGCCGAGGTTGCTATAGTTCGGGGGCGTGGTGAGGTAGACACAAAAACCATGGTAGCTAATGTTATTAAGGGTGCTGGTCTGGTAGAGGATGCGGGGGTGCGATCTAATATGTTGTTATTAAGATCTATACAACAAAAGGTGCAAGATAATGATCTAGTGGTTTCAAAGGCAGACAAAGGCAATTGCATTGTGATCATGGAGCGGGGTCAATACAATCAGAAAGTATTAGATATTATCCAAGGTGATGGCTTTTCTATCTTACGGAAAGACCCAACTCCAGCGTTCCAGAAAGATCTTAGGCATGCGGTTAAGGATTCTTCGTTTGTCTTTGAAACCGAGCATGAGAAGAATATGGTTATCCCCATGAATCCACGAGCTCCTGTTCTTTATGGTCTTCCAAAGATTCATAAAGACAATATTCCGATTCGTCCGGTGGTGTCATACTTGGGTGCACCAACTTATAATTTAGCAAAGAGATTGAATTGCATTATTAGAGATAAATCCCAATTTCGGCCTAAGTTTTGTTTAAAGAATAGTTTAGATCTAGTAGAGAGGATCAAGGGTATTAACTTGCCTGAGAATGCTATCCTTCTTTCGTTGGATGTAGACAGTTTATTTACAAATGTACCGTATGTCGAAACATTGGACATCCTTCGTGGTATGTTTGAAAGACAGCGGCTGCATCCGGGAGAGGTGGATGAATTATTGCAACTCACTGCTATTTGTATGAAACAAAATTATTTTAGATTTGGGGGTCAATATTACCTGCAAAATGATGGTTTGGCTATGGGTTCACCATTGAGTCCTTTAATGGCTGATATTTTTATGGATGACTTTGAAAACCAGCATATTGTAGGTAATAGGGATATTTTGTATTATTTTAGGTACGTGGATGATTTAATTATTTGTTGGACGGGCAGTGTGACACAGCTGGATGCATTTTTTACTGAGGTTAATAACAAGCACCCGAAAATTAAGTTTAAGAAAGAATTAGAGCAAGACAATTCACTTAATTTCCTGGACTTGACGATCACAAGGGTTAATAACAGACACGATTTCCGAATTTTCCGTAAGCCTACACAGACTGACGCAGTTATACCAGCTTCTTCTATACATCCGTGGCAACATAAGTTAGCGGCTTTTCATTGTTATGTGCATAGATTGTTGACTGTGCCTCTTTCTGATGACCATTATCAACTAGAATTGAATAACATCTATCACTTGGCGGTTTCTAACGGCTACGATAAGTCAGTTGTGGATGGTATAATCAGAAAGAAACAGAATGGCATGATCAATAATATGTTGTATGCTGCACGGCCGTCTGAACCCACCAAGAAATTTCAGGCAAGCATTACGTATGTTGGCAAACTATCAGATGATATTTACAAAGTTTTGAAGTCTAATAATATTAATGTTGCTTTTAAGACAAACAATACGTTACATTCAAAACTTTGTAACGGCAAAGATCAAATTGAGACGGGCAAGAAGTCTGGTGTGTATAAGCTAACTTGTGATGATTGTAATAAGGTGTACGTGGGGCAAACGGGCCGTAATTTTAACACAAGGTATAAGGAGCATGTTACATCTTATAGGCATAACCATCCAGAACGTTCAAATTTCGCGAAGCATTTGATAGAGAGTGGCCATAGTTTATCTGAGGACCACTCTTTTAATGTTCTGCACGTTTGTGATAAAGGTTTACGTTTGAACGTTCTGGAACAATTGGAAATAGTTAGGTACAACGGTAGAGGTGTAATTATTAACGAGCAGCTGAATGTTGCGTCATCGCCGTTATTACGAATTTTTTCCGTTGCCAGGGGGGGAGAAGGGGGTAGGGGGCGGGGTCAGGGTGAGGTTATAAATATGGCCGACCAGACAGGACAGCTCATTCTGTTGCCGGACACCAGACCGACAACATCGTCAACTCCTGATGATGCCTCGTAGAGAGGCGAAACACGTGTCGAGTATAGTGTTATTGGTGGTGGTTTGTTATAGTTATTTGCGTATTTATTTTTGCGGCGGGAGGGTGGGAAAATTAATTGCATGCAAAAAATACGCAAGTAATTATAGCGGGTTACACTAATTAGCTACACATTCTATATCGCGGAAGAGCAAAGCAATATTGTTCATCCTTGAATATGGACTTCCGCAAAGTAACGCCTGATTCAATTAATTACTCATTGGTACGAGCCGGGGATCGAACCCACGACCGCTGCGTAGCAGCCGTGTTAAGTCAAAGTAAAATGATACATTAAAAATGATTCAAATTGGAATTGCAATAAACTCTTTTGAGTGCTCTAAGTTACACGTAAAATTAGAACTACTTTCGGTTCTAACTCTACACCTCTGACTCAAAAAGAACCGGTAAGAAACTGGGCCGGACTTGTTTTTCCAAATAATCGTAGGTACATTGTTTCCTGCACTGAGTGGATGTGTATAGACTGATACTTGAACATGCAATACGCTCCGTAAACAGCCTTAAACAAAAGGAACGGAACCGAAAGGAACGGAACCGGTATTAAAAATAACGTAGTTACATAAGTTACGGATAACCGGTTTTCGTTTGGCTTGTGTAGGAATAAACCTGTTTATTTTTTCTAAACTCTGTTTTTGGAACAAGCACCTACAGGTATAGCCATGTATGGTCCTTCCAAAGCCTTCGAAAATAATTGGGTATCCCAGCTTTGATCAGAAGTTTAAAACCTTGACCCAAAAGTGTGAACATATTTTTCAAAGCCTTTACTATGTCTATTCCATTCTACAATGTGCCCATGAGGAAAGGCAAAAAATTCAACAGCGGATTTCTGACCAAATTTGAAGTTAAAAATGTCATATGAAGTTTTCTTGATTCAGTCTATTTTAAAAGAAAATTGGATTTTTTCTTAACACCATTTTAGACCGTTACGCTATGATAAACGCATTTTAGGAAACGATTTTGTCACCATGTTGTCTGACTTGTCACACTTAATTGACAGACATCAAATGAACAAAAATATCTTTAATTACCTAGCAAATGTAAAAAAAAACTTTCAACTGCATTTTTTGCGATATTTTGATTAATAAAATCCTTATTTTGTGTATTAAGGCATCCAAAACATCAAAAAAAAAAACAAAAAAAGGATTTTTTTTGCCGATTTAACCAAAACTCATTTAACATTTTTTGCTTCTTTTAGTCTCAGGAATATGCTGTCAGAATTTTTCCCTTTCCTCGTGGGCACCTTGTATATGTTATAACACACTTCACTATATCATTGCAGGACTACCTCAATACCGCACGACGTTTATGGAGTGTCTGGTAGACGCGAGAATGCTGGAGCACCTCACGAAGCGGGACCTACGCACACAGCTCAAAATGGTCGATAGCTTCCATAGGTAAGTTCAAAACTAAATAGAGATTTAATCGCGAACATTTATCATTTCATGATTTTTCTGTAGCCGAGTTGCAGTAACCCATGTAGGTGATAGGACAATAATTCAATATTCGTAAATATTGGCAAGCTTTTTTTTATGTGAATTTCAAACTACAACTGGCGACATTCGACTACTTACGTCATTTCGAAGTTTATTTTAAGCACCTATAAATTACAACAGCATCAATTTTTTTATTGCTTTTGTCTCTCTGTTACATTGTAGGTAATTCTTATAAGTTTATTTTACTATCAATGTTTCCATCGCCAAATAATAACATTTGCACGAATTAAGATCCGGTTAACTCTCTAATGTACGAAACACGCAAAAAAGCATTTCGTCGGTTGACAAGCAAAACTCACTAAGTAACAAATACCTACTTGAAATAAAGCTCGTACCTCAGTTCTGACGTAATACTGACATAAGAGGTTGCTAAGAGTAGTGACAGTTTTTATAGTGTGTTTTGCTTATCAGCCGACGATTTTTTCAATGTTGAACCCAATTTAATAGCAGCCAATGGATTTCATAGTCGTATGCACTAAATAGAAAATAGAAATGAGTTTATATCCCAGCCATAACAATCGTGCTAACTTTCAGAACATCGTTACATTTCGGCGTGGCGTGTCTAAAGCGAGTGGGCTACAGTGTCCGAGCGTTGGAAGAGCGACGGCGAGCGGCGGAACATTGTTGTCGAGACGTGCTCGTGTGGAGCAACGAGCGCTTACAGCGGTGGTTGCTCGCCATCAACCTCAAGGTTAGTTTACAGAACCTTTTGCTACATTTAGGCATGTCTGAAAAAAAAAGTATACACCGTGTTTTTATTTAATTCCGTTAATTTTAACAGTCTGCTTGGTACGTTGATTGTAGCTACCTGGTATATTGCTTTTAATCGAATTCGAACAAAAATATTTTTTTTCGTTTTCATACATAATAAATGACTAAGTGTGAGATAACCTTAAGAATAAGTTCTCAGGTGACTGACTGACGGCACATGTCAAAATAAGTTTCATTAGGATGTAATAAAGGTTGCAATACACTTGTTCAGTCATTAAACTTATTTTTCGAATAACTCAATAACAGTAAGAGTTAAGATACTAGTTTCTTAGACAAATTGATTATTTTTGACCTAAATAAGCTTCCTTTTAATTTAACGGAAATCAATAAAAACACGGTGTATACATGTATCTTGGGACATCTGACACAAATCAACCTAGTCCCATGGTAAGCTAAGGTAAGTTAAGGCTTGTCATGTGAGTACCAAGCGACGATATATATTATATAATAGATAGATATGTAAGAAATACTACATTTACATCGCTGGGTTCTGACCATCAACTTCAAGGTCAGTTTTGTGATTAGGTCATGTCATACAGACAATAATAGTCCGGTTTTCTGAGGACATGTCATCATTTTAAGTTCTCTGAAGACATAGAAGCAGGTAGTTACCGGAACCGTTATTTTACAAAAACCTCGAAATAGCCCAATATTTCCAAATATTTTATACTCTTTATGTACTACTCAATATTTTACGTAATTCACAATATCATATTTTTAAATTTATACCGATAACGAAAAAGAATGAAAAAAGAACCGTTCTTTTAGTATGGAGATAGTACCGGTATCTGATCCCTGCTTCCAGAACGGTTCTATTTCGTTGTTCGGTATATAAATTAATTTGTTAGTTAAATAATTAAGAAATACTTAATATAATATGTAATTGTACTATTTATTTGTTCAATTAAGTTTAAATAAATAACAATAAAACTTTTTAAAAAATTGAACTATTTTGAGGTTTTTCTAAAATACCGGTTTCGTTCCCTGCATAGAAGATTTAACCCTCTGCTACTGACATGGCGTCTAACAGACACGGCCATCAATGCAAACAGGTTTTTATTTGTATGAGATTACGGTGAATAACCGGTTTCTAACCTAAATTAAGTAAATTTAAAAAAATTTAAAAATCAAATAAAAAAAGCCTTTTATTTCTTGCGTGCAAAATCATACAACAATTCATTTAAAACCTGTAATCAAGAAATATCTGTTATTTGGCAAAGTAAAATTATGTAATATCGTTATATTACTGCCGATTTTTTAATCTTTTCAAAACCGATTTGCATTCCCTAGTCGCTACTTTGGTGTGGCGAGTCTTAAGTGAGTCGGCTAGAGCGTTGGAAGAGTGACAATATAGAGCATTGGAATATGTATATATATTTTTTAAATATAAATTTACATTTGTTTGTTATAATTGTCAGGAGTACGCGAACAACCTGGTGGAGAGCGGTGTCCACGGTGCGCTGATCGCGCTGGACGACAACTTCGACGCCAACAGCATGGCGCTCGCGCTGCAGATACCCACCCAGAACACACAGGTACGGACAGGACACGGAACTAGTACTACGTAGGCGTAGGTCACACTCTGCGACCATATATAACATGGACGGCTATCGCCAGCTCAAAAATGCCCCCAAAAGCAATTGTTCAATTGTGCCAAGATGGGCAGGACGCAGGACATAGCGCTTTTCGTGACACCGCGCATATTTCGGCGCAACATCTTTGACAAATGTTTATTGAATATCGCCAATCAAAATTTTGATGGACCATACACAACTATTTTTATTTGGTGGTTTAAATTTTTATAGGTTGACATTCAAATTCATTGCCGTGATGCATTGAACAGGGGGTGACACTTGTCAACTTTCAGGACCGTTTTTGAAAGGCAATTTAGTATGGCGTACGGCTTCCATGTTTTATTTGTTCGTAGGTCACACTGAAAGTTTCGAGTATCTAGGAAACTGTATCAATAATGCCTTTTTTTTAAATTATCGCCTTTCGTAACTCTTTGATAAATTATTAGTACACTGTGCATCAAGGGAGGTAAGTACGGAATTACTAACGAGAGTGTTAGAAGACAGACGCCGTAGGCAGAGAGCTTTTAATGACTCGAGTTAGTATTCTGTTTATGCATACAATGTTTTTCATCACACTTGCGAACAAAAAAATAAGTTTTAAGAAAAAATATTATTAAGTGACGTACTGACATTTCTATTACTCCGTAGGGAATTTCACTTTTCTATTACTCCCGCTACGCATGCAAGCAATGGCGAGCTTAGACAGCAAGTGTGATGAAAAAAATGTGAACATATACCAAAGAAACAAACGACCAAGATCACCAACGTCCGAGGTGGGAATCGAACCCACGTGCTCAACTGTCGCGGCCGATGCCTGCACCGCTCGGTTACTCGGTCTTAGCGACCACCAGTCAATTTTCTCGGGTATAATGCAATCCCTTACAAAGCTAGGCGCCTTTGACCATACTCTAAGGGCGAGCAATAAAAAGACAAATCAAAATATTTAGTTAATAAATAATTCGATTTGAGTTTTCGCCATAACTTCAATAGATGGCAGCACCAGCTCTCTATCTATTCTAGACAACTGAAAAGTATTCTGTAAAGGTCTTCGCACATTATAACGACTCAACGGCGACTCGACTCTATGGCAAATGTTGAAATTTAAATCCTGTGTCATACGTACTAGGATTAATTTCAAAAAAATATATCAAAGTAGTGTACGATGCATTCGTCGTCGGGGTTGACCTTTAGTGTACGACGCGTAGACCTTTGTCTATGCGTCGTACACTAAATGTCAACCCTGACACGTCGGTCACACATTGACCACACGTTGTCCACGCGACGACCATGCATTTGCGACTGACGTTTATCAAGCAACCATTTTCCTTGCCCACTCGTTCACGCCGCTTTGTCCATTAGTGACCATTGTATGGATCAACCAGTTGACTACTCGTCGAAAGTGTGAGTAGAGTTGCTGCCGCGTTGGCGTGGAGTTGTTATAATGTGCGAATACCTTTAGGAGGTGCATGCATGTATCGGTTCGGCGGAGTACACTTTAAGAATGGTAGCAAGCTAATATCTTCTTTTTCTTCAATTGCGAATAAATAAATGTAGTCTAATCCACGAGCCTTCTCTACTATGCTCGTACTGATCTTTTGCTCTCTTTAATTTGTCAATGTGTTCTCTGTAATTTTGATGTCCTCTCCTGCTTTATTATGTTACTTTTGGTTAATGTTAATGTACCTATCGTGTATATCTGGTTGCCCTGAAAACCAGCGCCATGGCTAAAACTTTAGCTAGCGGCATTAGCGTTGAAAATTTCCGGATTAAATCCCGTTTATTTCCAAACAGCTTGTTTTTTCCGGATTTTTTCGAAAAAATTAATGAAATTTTCCGCTTTAATTTTCAACTCTAAACCAAGGAGGATTAGGTCTAATTTTCACTTATACCAGGAGAACGCGATGTCACCGAGGAAAAATCAATTGAAACAGATGGAAAGGAGTGACAGTGACAGTGACATGGATTATTTCTGTAAAAACCCGAAAAAAACGGAAAAAAACGAAATTTTCATGCATTCCCGAAAAAAACAATTTGATTTTTTCCGACATTTTCAACGCTAAGCGGCATATGCTGAGTGGCATCCATTTTGGTGTTGTTTTTAGTTTAAGATGTATTTTAATTTAAGTTTACCTTTTTACACCAAATAAATGAATTATATGCTATTCTATTCTAATAAATTGGTACGGTTTCTAGGCGCGACAAATTCTCGAGCTAGAGTTCGCGAACCTACTGCAGGCCGGCACCGAGCGCGCCGCGCGGCTGCCGCGCGATCACGCGCCCGCTTCCTGACACCACACCATGAACTAGGCCGGCTCCACGGGTAGTTGACGACAGGGCGACGACTAGTCGACGACGGGCCGACGACTAGTTGACGACACGACGCCGGCTAGTTCACGACTAGTTGACGACGGGGGTGACGACTAGTTGACGACGGGGCGACGACTAGTCCACGACTAGTTGACGACGGCCCGACGACTAGTTGACGACGTGGCGCCTGCTAGTCCACGACTAGTTTACGACGCGACGGCGACTCGAAGACATGACGATAATTTGTCACCGCACATGGGCAATAAGCCGAGTCGGCGATGTCGGTAATGTGTCGGCGGCACGTCGCCTGCAAGGTCGTCACTTGTCACCTCATACCGGGAATGTGTTGGTGATATGTCGGCTGCACGAAGGTCACTTGTCATCGCACATTGGGAATAAGAGTCGGCGATACGTCGGTAATTTGTCGGCAACTTGTCGTCAGTCAGTTGGCGACGCGGCGGCAACACATCGGCAACATGTCACCGACACATCGGCAGTTAATCGACAACACGTTGGCAACTTGTCGGTGAGGATACGTCGGCAACATGTCAACGACATGTCGCTGAGTCTGCAACACCGGTAACCGTGTGAATAGACGTTTAATTTAATTTATTTAACCAGTTGCGTTGGTACAAACTGCAAGTGATACAGTTTTTTATCTTCCATAGGACTATGGATTTTTTATTGGATCGGATCGTCAGGCCCGCGAGCCGGATTTAGTGTGGTAACATTCTGTAGTAAAATTGCCTCTAGTTACATTTGTAATGTATACGATTTTTGAGTTTCTGTTTTTAGAATAGTTTCGTCGGTGACAATATTTGTGAGAGGTTTTAAAGCTAGCCGGGAAAATTATAAATATTTTTATTTCGCGAATACATTTATAAAAGTTTCAATCTTTTACTGTCATACGATTATATAAATATACAAAAATACGAAACTACTACGCGTAATAACTTTGTCGCAGTATGCTCAGTGGCGTACATCAAACTACATAGAAAAAAATAGGGTTAGTTCCAAAACAAGTACTTTCATGGATATTGTTCATCGATTCTATAAAACTGTTTATTTCTTTTAACGCTAGTACAAATTTCTCTGAATAACAATAAAGTAGCATAAATTATTTCAATAAAATATTTTTACACTACTTTTTACTCTAGAATGTTGCCATGTTTTACATCGTTGTTGATACTTACAATAAAAGTTGTCATTACTGTTATACATGTAACTATTAAAATAAAACCAGTTGTAGCTACATTATGCTTTATATATTAAAATATAATATATTAATACAAAAGTGCTCTGATACTGTAGATTTACTATGTACTTAACATTTATTCCGATATTTAAAAATAAAAACAAATAGATAAAGTATTTAAAGCGTTTCTCGGGGTATTGAACTTGAGAAAATCATGATTTAAAAAGAAATATGTCGCGAATTATTACGAGTATTATTATACTTTATGCAGTATTCCGTTAAAAATAATTATACATTTTTACCTTTTTTAATATAACGAAGTTCCAAAGCTAAATGTGCCTGTTACTAGGTTATGATTTTCTCAGGTTCATAACGGCCCCATCGGAAATTTTCATACTCTGATGCCAAATATTAGTTACATGTTAACTAATATATTTAGAGTTAAACCTGCTGCCAATCCAACCATTTGGGGAAGTGATACAATATAATAACTAAAGGGTCAATCACAGATAAAACGACTTAATGTCAAGTTAGAGATATCACAGATAGTGATATCTCTAACTTGACTTTGGGAAACAAGCATTCGTTTCTCGCGAATCGAAATTAGACGCAGAGCTATATTTGGTGAATACACAGTTCTGTAGATTTGACCTAAAACCTGTGGTTGGTATGGTATGCAGTCAATAAGAGTTAAAGCTCAGAAATAAGATACAATTTGGACAAGTTTATAATAGGTGTGCCTATTAAAAAAGGGTGGAGAATGGAAAATATTGCCACTATTCACACCGTCAACTAAATGTCAAAATGATTTAACAGGAATTCATATGCGTTGACAAATCTAATAACTACACACTGTAGGTATAACTACTAGGACTGTTCCTATTTTCTACCTTTATCTCTTCAATAATTCAGAATGTATGAAGTGTCGGTATTTCCCATTCTCTCTCTTGGTTGTCTACAAGTGCCTCGCCGAGGTGTGTATATACTAGCTTACGTAGTTGAATGTGTGCCTCTGCGTGTTTCTACATCCATAGTATTACCACAGTATAAAGTGTCAACAAATATATGGCGAACAGCCTGTCACTAAAAACGCGCCTAATTTTATTGTCTGAGCAGCGAACTAAATTCCCTTACATATTAATGCCCGACCCAGACACTCGCGAGAAGCGTTCGAGTGGAAACTGCAGGAGTGTTAGTCACCCATAATCCATTGCATTAATTTACCCGCTACGTCTATTACAAGATGAACATGATTGAAGTGACTGCGTTAGCTACTTTATGTATTTAATTGTGTATCTGTAATATTATATTGCCTTGTCATGTCATGATAAATGATTCACATACATTGTAAAATAAACCCGCGTGTCCTCATTATGCAATAGTTAACAATAAAATGAGCGAACGTGAGAATGTAATTTGTCCCCTCGCGTAGCCACGTGAAGTCTGGTTCGATTCGAACATAAAATTTACCGCCTTTTTAGTGACAGTTATATAAAAAAATTGCCAGCCCTCATATTAATATTTTGTTTTATGGTCGTTTCACGTTTGTTACTCTGGGTTACATAGATGTTTTAGTCAATTTATGTTTAAATGGTTTAAGGAAATGAATGTCAGTATATATCACTCGATGTAAGAGAATTTTATATATGAATTAATGTAAAATAATGCTGTTTATTTAGCCGCGTAGTTTTAATTATTATATATTGATCGGTTGATGTTTCTCGGTAAATTGATGTAACCCAGTAGAAGCAACATTATATATAAAGAATTGGTGTCGACAAACGCTGTGTCTTTTCGAGAGTTAAAATATTTAATGCTTGTTTTGTCCAAGTAAAATGTAAAGTTATTTAACTAAACTTGAAAAAGAAGTAAATATATGATTGAGATAAGAATTGTCGGTGGCGTTTACAATACATGTTGCGTTACTTACGCTCTGTTTTTAACGAATAATTTTAGCCGTCAGTTTTATGAAGAACATTGTCATGTTGCAATATAAAATCAACTTTTGCAAAGAAAGTGAACTATTCAACAATTTGAGCTTGTGAAAGTCGTCCTGCGTTTACTAGTCTGTGTACAGTGTTATGCAGTTGTGTTAGATTCTTATATTTTATTACGCGAAAGATTTAGTTCTCTATAGAACTGTCATGCGCGCGCGACGCATTTATATTTATTTTAATTTGGACTCGAAGTGTCGCGCGCTCATCACGCTATCGTGACATCAACGGTTAATCAAATAAAGATTATAATTGTATAGCTAAACAATTTTAATTTGAATCTTCGTAGCGAATATTGTAAATATGGTTTGATAGCGTTTACGACCGCGAGGGCGGACATAGCAATACTTAGCTAGCTAGGATGTGTTCAAACTTTACAAGATTATTTTTAATATTTTACCGCTTTATTTATTAACTAGGACTTATTATTTATTAAGTTTTAACTACTAGTTTCTATGGAGCTGTATCTTCTGATTGGTTACGAAATACCTCAACTCGTGTGAAGTTTACGGTTGTCTGTATCACAAGTTTATTTTAAGCGTGAAGGTGGACGAAGGGCTGCTATGTACTTTGAATAGGTATCCAATAACTGTGTATAGAGTAACGAGTAACAGTATTAATAAATTAGGAGAGTGTTACGTGTGGTCACAGTGTGGAAATTATATTTAAAAAGTTAAATCGTAGCTAACTTCGAAAATGTACTAAATATTTTGCCACACATTTTGGAACGCACCCTTATTTTTTGCATCGGTTTATTGGCAGGTGTTATTAATTACTTACAAATCGAAACTTGAAGTTGTCTACCAAAAAACCGTTGGAAAAATATAAGAGCCAAATCATTCATGAAAATATACTATGAATATTTCTTATTCAGATAGTGTATTCAAAAGTATTTAAGTGGCTAACTTTGGGCATCATGTAACTTTGTAATTGACTAAACAAATTGGACATTAAAATAAATACTGAAATGTATAAAATTTAAGTGTAATTAAAAATATGTATTCAGCTATTTGATATTAGTTTTCCAGGATTTTCATTGCCCTTTTTATTACCTGATTGGTATTTCTATTTTAAGCGTTTTATTTATATTTTTCTTCTCTGTACAATTTTCTTTGTAGATACGCATCTAGTCAACTGGAGCAAAACTAATATCGAATAACTGGGCAGCGTTTTATAACTACACTAGCTAAAATTAAAACGACATTGTGAGTATATTAGTTTGGCGTGTTTATCACTACGGCCATTTTAATTTTGATATTTTAACTGGTATCATTATGAAACGCCGCCGGTAGGGTAGCGAGAGCGAGACGCAAACATGCTGCGTCTCTATATCATTCATACACATCATTGTTTCATTATCAATGAAATATTAAACGACTACATAAAGTTTTATAAGCGACTACGTTTACAAGATGGTTATTTAGTTATTTGTTAGTGTATAGCTTTTCGATGTAGCTACATTTTTGTATAAAGCTCGTTCGTTAGTAGGTAATGCGAAAACGGTTTTATTGTGAAACCGTTGCTTGATTTCCTGTTTAGCATAGCGCGGTCGGTGTACAGTGTATGCCGGCTGTATAAGTAGTTCGCGTCCGTGAAAGCCGAGAATTAAAAAAAAAGCGGCTCCGTCAAACGTCCATTGACCCCTCTGTTCCGATTCCTCCTCAAGTGCCAACGTTCGACAGACGGTCGCGGGCTAACAATAAATAGAATAAAAAGGTCGTTCTACAAATTAAAGTCCACTCTTTTAAGTTTTAAAATGTAGGTATGGTCTTGGCAGTGATAAAAGACTCGACATTCAGATTTCAGATTTCCTGTGAACCACCACTGAATTTTTTAATTTTTCTTTTTTATACTCGCAAGAAGTCCTCTTTTTTTCAATGTCACATTTACTGGTAGGGGAAACCTCTCGCGTAAAAAAAGAAACGATTTTCTATGGTCAATCAACGAAACTCTAGTAAAATATTTCAATTTACCACTTGTTTTAGTAGTTATCATTGCCAGACTATGTACAGTAGTTTGTATTTTAGGACTTCCGTTACATTACGAGTAGTACCTACGGAATTTAATTAACAATCATAGCTGACAAGTCAAATCAACTTCTTTTTTTTTCGAAGTGATGAAAAACGATAATAAATCATTAGTTTTTATCAAATATTCATTGTAAACGTTACATTGATAGTTCTTTGAGTTTCGGTATGTTTCACAAACTATGACATTTTTAATATTGAAAAGAAATACGAAATTATAAAAGTGTGACTTAATTTTAGAACAACCGAAACCCTGTCCACATTCCACCGAGCTGTCGAACAACGTCCCAAGTCCCAGTGGCTCGCTACCAAAGAGTAAAGTTACCTTCACGTTAAGGTTATTGTAAAATAGTTTAGTGAATTCCAATGTATATAATTTTACATAATTTGCATAGCTTCGTTGACGAAATATATCGCATCGTAGCTCCGTCGTCCGCGCCCTGTATACATTCCAAGCTTTCCGTTTCGCCGCTTCCATAGGCCTTGGATAAGTATATAATATATATTGTAATCTCCATACAATTAGTTTATCTTATTGTTCTAGATGGCGCTAGTTAAATACGCCTTGAATTTACGCAAAGCTACTAAACTTTAACTCGCAGAATGCTGACTAAATGGCGTTGTATGGCATAAACAATTCTTAATATAAAAATAAAATCTGTAAACCTAGTTTTTAAAGTTAAAATTGTAAAATGTAATATTACATACAGGTTGAATCATAAAGGTTAGTGCGGATTTTAAATTCAGAACCCGTCTGTAAAAAGTCCGCACCAGATCTTCAAATTGATCTTTATATAAAAAAAACTACTGCTTCCCAGGACTTATCTTTCAAGCTTTATTATTTCTTCAAGTGGCGCCGTCTATAACAATGATGCAAGCGACTGTATGTATGTTGACAGTCTATATTATTACATGTCTGTGGCTAGACGCAGGGCGGGGATATGTAACGGTGATTATTTTGACCAATGTAATCAGAATACTGTGTAACCTTTGTAAAAATATTTATCAAATGTGCGAACGACGTACGTTATGCATAATGATAAGAGGTAAATACAATTTACACGATACAACAGCTTTGTTTTATTTCTACCCGGTTATGGATTTACAATAAAAAATGTGTCAGTCGAATACAGACGAATATTGGTTGAGGATCGAGCGCTCGATGTCGTCGTAAGTAATTTCAAAATAAAAAATATCGCGAACGAAATGATTTTTATTGAACACAGATTTCGAGCGCTTGAAAGTTATTATTGGCTCCAATTGTTCCCTATACGCAGTCAGCGTCAAATATTTTGTAGCCAGTAAATACTCATAGTTCGTAAATTACATTTATTTAGTACCTTTGTTGTCTCTACTTTGTCTGCTATAAAGCATTTAACGCTGACTGTACCTGGGTGATCGAGACGAGAGACAAGCTAGATCGAATTCTAAAATATATTTATTCGTATTTGTTGTATGTACCTCCAGATAGGCAATTAGGCACTGGTCTCGCCGCGAGCTACTAACCTATGAACTATGGGCTATAAACACGAACAGAAAAACAATCGCCCACCGGTGACAGCTGGTAGCTGGGCGAGTATCGCCGTGTCTCTTTTATTTACATGGGAGTCCGTATCTTTTGTTCGTGTTCATATCCGAAAGTTCATAGCTTAGTAGCTCGCGGTGAGACCAGTGCCATAGGACCTGAAAAAACAAAATTGCCTTTGCAGACCCAAATGTGTAAATGAGTAAGTGTTTACCACAAAAAATGCTTACCATGTGGACGCAATCAACATTAGTGTCGACATTTGTGTTGAGTGTCAGTGTCGTCGTGTATCCTGAGCATAATAATTAATAATAATAACACACTTTTCACACTCGAAAGGTGCGTTTAAACCAAAAGAGGGTTCACTGTTCTAGCGCCCGTTCTACGAAATCAACCAATCATGTTTTGTGTACCGATCGAATTTCGTAGAGTGGGAGGTTAGAACAGGGAATGTTCTTTTAGTTTGAACGCACCTGAAGAGGATGCAATACGAATACCACGTAGAAGCGTATCTACAGTAGGCCTAGTATTTTAAGTAATTAACATGATATCGACCCTTCAGAAGCTTGAACTATTTTGCAAATAAACCCCCAGGGTCACGTTTTATAAAGTTACATTTCAATTTCTCTGTTTGCCTCTCTAACGCACGCACATATTGGCTAGAAAGAAAGGCAAACAGCAAAATTGTAAGTTTATAAAACGCTACCCAGGAAGCCTTTTCTTAGACCCAAAACCTCGCTGGCAACGGATAGTTGCAGTGCATATCGTCGGCTGACAATCGAAACTCACTATAAAAACTGTCACTACTCTTAGCAACCAAGTATGTCAGAATGGAGACGGAACTGAGAAACGAGCTTTATTTCAAGTAGGTATTTGTTACTTAGTGAATTATGATTGTCAACCGATGATATACTTCTTGTGACAAAATAAACAAGGGGGGTTTTAGGTCATTAAAATAACTTTTGTTGAAAACATTTTATTGGAATTAAGCTACAATTCACATTTGGGGTTTCTTTTTGTTTCCCATTTTGCTTAGCGTCCTACAGATCTTCTTTTTCAACTCTTTCTGCCTTTTCAGCTTACGCCATTCTATCTCATTCACTTCCCGTCTGTGCTTCTTCAATCGCTCTTTCGTCGCCTGTTTCTGAGCTTCCTTCTTTGTTTCAAAGTTGGTCTTTAACATCTTCATAACACTTGATACCTTCTGTTCATATGGACTCTTTACTACAGCCAGTCTTTCTTTGTTTATATCTTTAGGTGCTTCACCGGATAATGTTGTGGTCTTAGATTTTGGCTTGAACCTGTATGGCAGACCCTTCTGCAGTGCTTTAGGTATTACTAAAGGTTTGAACACCGCTGGCGCTCTCTGAATCTCAGTGTACATAGAGTCCTTATTTGCGTCAAACTTGATATTCCTTTCTCTCTTCAGTTGACCCTTTGTTTTCATACCTTGCCAAGCGTTTTTAGATTCTATAGGCAGTAGTAGGTTCACCACAGGCGCGTAGAATCGCGTAACATCGACTTTGAACCATGTTCGGCAGAAAACCAAGTCACTCATTTTGATTTTGTCTTCAAATGTAGCTCTAAATCCTCCTTCTGGTTTGTTGATCGCCTTTTTTATTTGCCCTCTTATTCCAGATACTGTTTTTATTCTTGCTCCCTCGAATTTTGCTACTTCTAGTGTGCTGTTAAACATATCTTTAATAAAAGCTGTTTTCTTGTATATTTTAAGTGGTGTTCCTACTAGCTTTAATTTCTTGACTATCTGTGTAGATTTATTAATTTCGTTGACACTTCCTGTGGCTGCTATTCTGAAGCCTAATTGTTTCATGTCATTAGGGTCATTAGTGACTGTCTGCAATGCCAGAAAACCAGTGTTTTGTGGCGTTATTGGTCCATAGAAGTGCATATTACAAGTAACATGTTCTGGTGTGTACTTCAAATATCTACATTTTAAATCATCTTCTATTTTAGAGTAAATAGGCAAAGTTTGAAATCGTCTCCACCCTAAAGAAATAATCAAAGGATCATTTGTTTTTAATATCTTTTTGTACCATCTGTGTTTTTTCACTTTGCAAGACACATAACCAATGTTTTGTTCAGCCATGTTCAATGAACCAATGAGTATTGGGTAGCTAGCATCAAAATTTGATACAAATTCAGCAGGCATGTTTTTAAACAGCATTCTTACATACAGACCTGGTCTAAAACCTTCCACATCTATCCTTAAACCTTCATCCAAATTATCAAAAACTGATTTGTTCAATTCAGATTGCTTCAAAGCCTCAGCTTTCAAACTTTCGTAATAGGAATGATCGCCTTTTATCCTATGTTCATCTGGATTGTCATATTCTGAGTCAAATTTCGCTTTTAGCTTCATTTTCTTTTCTAAAATTTCGGCCTTAGTCATTTCACCCTTGCGTTTAGTACCCACTTCTTTGTCTTCTGTGTTTTCTTTTGCATCATGTTTTTCACCAGTTTCTAAATCTTCAAAGTCTCCAAACATCTCTTCATCATCACCATCACTTGCATCATCAAGTTTTAGAAGCTCTGAAGCATCTTCATCGGCTGACCTTTTTCCTGTGACAAAGCTGTTGATTAAAATTTGTTTGTTGGCTTCACTGGTCCAGTCCTTTATAGTAGGTTTGTTTAGTGAATAAAAGAAAGAACATTCATCAGTGTCTAATCTTTCTTTCTCTTTATGTTTTTTCTTTTGTGTGGCTGTTACTTTCTTAAACAACCCTCCAATTTCTTCACCATCACTTTCATCTGACTCCTCCTTCTTTTCCTTGTTTTTATTCCCAATCTCAAACTCACCATATACCAATCGCATTATGTTCTTAGATGTTTTTTGTCTGTCAAAATAGGCCTCGGTGGCTTTTTCACTCATCTTTTCTTTCCACTTTGCACTAAAATCCTCATTGTCTGATCCATCATCATCCCCACTCTCATCGTCTTCATCATTATTCTCTTTTTCAGAAGTGGGATCATCCTTTTCTGAACCAGAATCATTATCCCATGGAACCTTGTTGCTTTCCTTCTCTTGATCAATACCACTGTCATTGTCTGACTCATTATCAGAATCATTATCATCAGAATCTGACTCGCCTGAGCTTTCCTGACCCTTTTTATTATTGTGTTGTAAATATTCATCATCTTTGATCATATCAGGGTAGATGACAGCTCCACCACTGAACAATTGGAACCCAGACTCCTGCATTTGTTCATCCACAGTTTCTTTAGTCTCAACAACATTTTTGAGTAATTCCTTCTTCTCATTTAATTCTTCATCTTCTTTCTTATGATGATGAGATCCTTGAAGTTCAATGTAAACAGCATCTTTGTCATAAACAATGCCACCTACACCTGAGAAGGGGGCATAGATCTGTCTCTCTCTTTCCATAAGATGTCTCTTTTTCTCTCTACTTGGCAGCGGACAGGGATCTGGTAGATATGACAGTTCACTAATTTTCATATCTCCAACACCTGAAAGTAGAAAATTTGTTGTATTGAGAAGAAAATGTTATGTAAATTATGTTTCGTGTTTTAATTAATGCATGTTAGCTGTAAGATGTTATAATATTATTATTTGAAAAAACTAGTCCTGCTGAGTTTCTTGCCGGATTCTTCTCAGGAAGGTGGTGTAGGGTTAGAACCGGAAGTAGTTTTTTTCTCATTTGCTATTTAGTTTAACAATTCAAAAGCTCTTGTTGCTGGGCCTAATTGAATAAAGAATATTTTGACTTTGACTTTGAAAACCAGTCCCAATTTTAAAGTTAGTTGTTACATTATGTATTTATTTATATTTATTAAAGCTTTATTTTCTCAATTCAAATTAAATTAAAAAGTATTGATCCCTGTTGGGTAAACATCATTGTTACATTTACACATTGTTAATTTTATGGCCCATACTTTTTCATTAAATGATTTTTCATTTTCATAGTTAAAGGCTTAACGATAACAAATCTAGAATTCAGATATTTTATGTAATAGATGCTCAACATAAAATTGTCATATTGTTACATAAAAACTCTATGTTAAATGGTTGACCATAACTGATCACAGATAAACAAGAGAACAAAAAACAATAGTTGACTGTTAAAAAATGCCATTAGCATTAAATCCACCATTTGTAATTTTTTCTTTGTTTTACCAATAAAGTTGAAACATAACAAACTCATGTGTGATACAAAATCCATGTCACTTACCAGCAATGTGGACTGCTGACTCCTTCATCAACGGCACACCCCTCACATAGCCATACAGCACTACATCTCTGCTGACCTTAGGGTCTTTCCTTATCGCTTCCTGATTTGTAATGTCCTCCATCCTATCGCCAAGCACATATGCATGGGTCATTCGCCAACTTAGTGGCCTAAATTTCATCACAGATATGAATCTTGATAAGTTTTTAATTTCATTCCTCAAGTATTCTCCATGAACTATACCAGACAGGTAAAATAACTTAGCGCCTTGGTATACCTCAGTCCAAAATCTGTGTTTTAATGTTTTCTTAGTAGTTTTAAGTGTCTTTGCATTCTTTATCATATCCAAATGTGTTAACACACCCATGATTTTAGGCATGCCGTGTACTTGGCATATGTTAAGGAACTCAAATATTTCCATTTCGAAGCCGAAGCTCGCGTCGCAGAGAAGCAGGACTAGATCCGCGCATTTTGCGATGTCGATCATTGAGTTTACGTCATTGTTGCACTCTATGAGGGTTATTCGGCGTTTTTTTGAAGTGACGATGGTGACTGGGCCGTTGATGCTAGTCACGTTCGTCTTGATGAAGCTTCTGATGAGGTTGTTTATAACTGTGGTCTTCCCTACGCGCGGCGGCCCCACAACAGCAACCACTATAGGAGGAGGTTCTAACGGTGTTTTATCTACCTGAGGAACGTGCTGCTTCTTTGCTATGATATCCTCCTTCCTCCTGAACTGCCTCTCAGCTCGCACAGCGGACTGGATGGCAAAAGCTTTAGGATTCCGTTGCCGAGCACTTAGGTTAGATTGGTCGATTTGGTTTTTCTTTTTCTTCTTCTCTGCCTTTCGACCCGCATGTTTCGCCCGGTGAGACTTCTTTTTATCAAACGCCGAATCATCTGCCATGGTTTCCACTTATACACAATACATTTATCGTCCATAAAATAAATTCACGTGGTGAATTTCTACCACTTAGCCGAACGAATGTTGATTGATTTGATCTGACAGTTCTGACACATGACTTGACATTGACTTTGACGTTTCTGTAGAATGTTACAAGCATACATAATTCTTATGAAACTCTTAAATAAAAATAGTCAAATTTGTCTTCTTTTTATCTAGGGGTTATATCAAAGTTTATAAATACCAGCTTTTTTATTCTTTCACACATTTTTTTTTATTTTGGTAAAAATTAGATAATTGAAAAAGTACACGAAATCACGATTCGTCGTGTAAGCGAAATCATGCGATAAATTTCCAAAGATTGCAACATTGCGCTAGTTCTGTCAAATTGTCAATGTAGTCAATAGTATTTTTGTTGTATTTTGTGCATAGATCTCTTGTATCTGGATGATGAAAGCAAAAAACGCAGCTGTGAACTATAGCTCGCGAGTGGCTGACCTGAGCGTGCACTAAAACCCTGTGACTATGACTACTTCGGAACTGGACAGCCGCAACATAGCAATTTCCATGTGAGTTGTATTGACGTTTTTGGGGCTTATTTACTAATTTTAGAAGGATCACGCAGTTGTGGATGTTTGCGTCGTCGTGTTTGGTCTATTTACATTGTGTTCCGCGTTATCAGTTATCTCAGTATCGCCTAGCGCCGCGGTAATTAGGTCTCAGAGTTTCCTCGGTGCACGTACTAGACAATGGAGTTACGCGCTCCTGAAAGGCTTTCAGCCACTAATTTGTTCAAAAACAGATTCAGTATCAACAGTATGGTGTTCATAGATCCAATTATATTTTATTCTGATAAGTGGATAGTGGGGCCCAGGTAAGTGATTGAGATTTCTAATTAGATTTCTAAATACAGTTACTAGATTTAGGAATCTATGCAGATGTTTACTGATATTTCGTTGTATTTCAATTCTATTTATCTTCAATTTTGAGTCATAACTAGAACCTGCTGCAAAGAAACATAACCCCTGTAGAAACCTTTGATTTAGATTTCATTTTCTGAACTGAGATTACTTTTTTATTGTAGGTGTTGCAATTAACTTTACCATGCAGGCTTTAATTGAAAATGAAAGGAGTAGTGATGTAACTGTTTTCTCAAACAACTAATAACCACATATTGTGTTAACAGTGGAGATAACAGTAAGACCGGTGAGCCTCTAGATTGCACAGTTTTAAAACTCTATCAATTACATTGATACTGCCGTAAACAGAATAATTACTGTGTTAGTTATTACTTTTAACCCTAGCAACTCAGCAAGAGTCCATCTGTCTATTTTTCTTGTATTTTTTTTAAACCAGTGCTGTATATTTATATTTATGAGAATACTAAATAAAAATTATCATTGTAAATACTAAAACACTTTTTAGAAGATTGTGGGATTAGTTAGTTTGACAATTGTTGTTAGTGTTTAATGGAGCTTAATTGGACATTATTGTAGATTTGATATATTTATAGTAATGAATGAGCATCTGTTATTT
Organism: Thaumatotibia leucotreta; assembly: GCA_025490895.1. Classification (NCBI taxonomy): domain Eukaryota; kingdom Metazoa; phylum Arthropoda; class Insecta; order Lepidoptera; family Tortricidae; genus Thaumatotibia; species Thaumatotibia leucotreta. The sequence continues at coordinate 32,775 of JALPQI010004548.1, forward strand.
CAAAAATTAACAGGTTATTTGCCAAATTTCACATTTCATCATGTTTTCACATACCCATTCTTTGTGGCGTGAATATTTCAGGACTGTAGTCATTCATGAAATGCTACATTCCACTGATAAACTGAAATAAACATGTGATGTGTCATGACACCTACTTCATTAGTCGTCATCAATTTATAGCGGTTTGGTCTAATTTTTGTTATCATAGGCTAGTATGTTGTGCCTACATAGCATATCAGGCAACAGAACTGTGCTAGTTTAAATTCTACACTATTTAAATTTGATAAACATTATAAGTTGGAACAAAGACTGGGGATTGATTGATTATTTTGTATGGTACCTAATCATTTTTAGGTATAACAGATATATTTTCAAAGACAGGACACCTGATATACTGTGATCCTAGTGTAAAATGTTAGTAGTTTCTTACAATAGGTAAGTACTCATTAAAAATTTGATTTAATATAAATATTTTTAGGCTATGAAAAAAATATAAATAACTGATATAAATATTTTTTACATATTCTTTGAAGTTATCTATTCTATGAGGTTTGGATAGCATTATGTTTATTAAATTAGCAAAAATAAAATAAACCAATAAATAAATAAATAAAATAAGTCTTTATTCAGATTGAACTTATCTACTAAAACTTTTTTTTTAATTATTAGCAGAAATACTAGTTTCTTAATTCATTAAGAATTACAAATACAAATACAAATACAAATACAAATACAAATTTATTTATTTACCAGAGAGCTAACTACTACATCAAAGTTAATTATAATAACAACAGAGATTATGAGATTATAGAATACAGTAAGTAAATTTAAGAGCAACAGTAGCCCTCACACTAGGTCAAGCCTGTATCGTGAGGACCGTGAGGCATTACCAGAGGAAGATTCAATACAATTGAAAGATGATGCGATGGATACAGGATGGATATATAACAAACACTGGAACGTAAACTTAAATATATATATAAATTAAATACGTGCATTAAATCTAGATGAGCTAATTAGCAGTGGGTAACAAAGCAAAGGAAAAGGCCCTCTAAAGTGTGTGTTGTGTGTGTATGTGAAATTAAAGGAGTGTATGTGTTTTTGCAAAAGTATGTGTGGATATAAATATAAATGTGTGCGTTACGTTATTGCAAAGGTTTCAGTAAGTCTTCGGTCGCCTTGTACGAAAGGGTGAGTAACCAATTTTTGAGAACGCGTAGCAGTTCCCGGAGAGTCATTTTTTGGATAGGTATATTGATATTATTCAGAGATTTTGCAATTTGGTTATAAATAAAAGGGTGTTGAATTTGCGGAAAACGACGCGAGTAAGGAGTTTTAGCCATGCTCTGAGGCACACGGTATGTCCTCTTGTTTAATAGCGATGTATATGTGGGAGAGTTGAGAGTGTGCTTGTGCACTAACGCTGCAACCCTGCAGATGAATAATTGCCGGACCGATAGGAACCGAGATTCCGCATAAAGTTGGTCAGTTGGATATTGACGTGGTTTCTTGAACATTACTTTAATAACTGCTCTTTGTGCCCTTTCCAAGCCGAGCATCGCGGATGTACCTGAACCGCCCCATACCGAAATACAATAGCCCAGTATGGACTGGCATAAGGCAGTATATACTTGACATAGGATTGTCCTGTCAGCGGCCTCACGAAGTAGACGCATAACATAAATTAGTTTCCTAACTCGGAGGGAAAGAGAGGCAACATGTTGTTTGAATGAAAAGTTTTGGTCGATATCAACTCCCAAATATCTAACACAGTCAGTTCGACTGATAGAATAACAGGGAGCATTTGATGCCAGACCAGAGGCAGACTTAATATTAAGGTTTGTGGCTTGACGTGGTTCAGAAGCTTTAGTTTTATGAAAGCAAATATATTTGGTTTTACTAATGTTTAAGGAAAGAAGATTAAAATTTAACCAACGTTTTATATCAGACATGCCAGCTTCCGTTTTTTGGAAAGTTTCTGTCCAAGAATTTCCGTAGAAGACAGCTGCGGTATCATCAGCATAGCATACAAGATCGCATTGAACAACAGTAGCGGAAAATATGTCATTGATGTAAATGATAAATAGGGTTGGACCTAAGACACTTCCCTGTGGTACACCGAAGAGAGATGGCTTTTCCTCACTCAAGCAGTCGTCTACCCGCAATCTCTGATACCTGTTTGTAAGATAGCTCTGAAACCACTGCAAAGGAAGTCCTCTGACTCCGTAATGTTCTAGCTTTTTCAGTAATATTGGAACTGACACGGTGTCGAATGCTTTTGCTAGGTCAAGGAAAACCCCAACACATTTCAGGCCACTATCCAAAGCTGAGGTGACCCTCCTAGTCAAGTAATCAACCGCGTTTTCCGTCGACCTCCCATTCCTGAAGCCGAACTGATTGTTAGAGAGCAACGCAAAGCGCTCTAAATAGTTGACCAAACGAGCATTAACGATTTTTTCCAGTAGCTTTGAAAAAATTGGAAGAAGCGAAATTGGTCTGTAGTTTTCTGGAGAACTTCTTGAGCCCCCTTTGTGAATGGGAATAACTACGGCTTTCTTCCAAATCGCGGGTACTATTCCAGTCGAGAGACTTAAATTAAATAGATATGTTAAGGGAACGATTATTGGAGCTCTAATAATTTTCAGAAGAGAAGGTCGTAGATTATCGAAACCAGGAGCACTGTCGTTGTTCAACTTATTAATAAGACTGGACACTTCACCTTCATCGGTTGGCTTTAAAAAGAACGAGTGCGGAGCTGAAGAGGCTTTATTTAGCGTGAACGGAAGGGTAAGCTCTGTTTTGTTCAATTCTTTGAGTAAGTTGTTGGCCAGATGTGAACCCATGTCAGCAAAGTATTTGTTACAGTAGTCTATTGATTCGCAGGGATTTATCTTAATTCGCGTCAGTTCAGTGGCATTCAAAGCGTTTTTAGGATATTCGGCAATGTTTTTAATAACTTTCCAGAGTCCTTTAGCATTATTTTTATTTTTTTCTAATTCTCTACACTGGTATTCTTTTTTTAACCTATGCTGCAGATCTGTAAGAAAATTGCGGTACCTCCTGTAAATTAATTTCCGCATAGGGTCGTCGGGATGATTTCTAAGCTCCATGTGTAGTCGATCACGATGCCTCTGACATCTTATGAGGCCAGGGGTTATCCATGGTTTCATGGTGTGTTTTGATCTACTCGCTCGTGTTTTAATCGTGTGACGTTGTATCACCGCGTCAAGTAACTGATGGAATTGATCGGCTGCCACATCAGGGTTATCCTGCTTAGTTACTACAGTCCAGTCAGTACCTTCGAGTTCTGCAGAGATAGCCCGATAGTCTGTTTTAGAAGTGAAACGGCTTTTAACTTTAGGATGGCTAGTATTTACAGACATTCCAAGGATCACCACATCATGATCTGTAATGTCGGTTTTGCAAACGAGGCCGGTCAGGAAACGTGATTTTGTTTTCACAAATATGTGATCAAGGCAGGAGTCTAATCTAGTGGGTTCCGAAATTGCTGGTTGTAATCCTGCTTCAGCCATAAAGCACAGATACTCGTTGGTGTGGTGGTCTAGCGAATCCAGGATATTAATATTAATGTCTCCGGCAACAATTACTGAGGAGTTATTATTGATTGTATCGAGGGTTTGACTAAGGCGCTTTATAAATTTTGTAGGTTGGGTAAAAGAGGGAGAGCGATAAATACCAAGGACTGTTATAGCCTCTGACAATGTAATCATTAAACATTCGGCTTCTTCAAGAAATGGCTCCGTAACAGACGCGTTCCAGCAATCCTGAACATAGGCCACAACACCGCCAGCACGGTTTAAGTTATTTTTTGTCGCGTACATGGTGTAACCAGGGATCTGGCCTGGTGAAGCTCCAGTCGCTAACCAGCACTCTGTTAGTAAAATAACATCAATTTTTGATTTTAAGCGGTCTAATGCAACCAAAAAGGAGTCGAAGTTTCGTTGAATGCTACGGATGTTGAAGGCAAGCACCTTGAGATTAAATTTGTTTAAGACATCTTTGCAAGTTTCTAGACAGTTATGAACCTGACATTCTATGGCTAAAGTATTGTCTAAGTCAAGTATAAAATTATCTATAATTTAATAAAGTATTTTTAAGCAATAAAACGCAATACTGCAGCAGAGGTTGAAGAATGTCAGGCTCCAGAGAAATACATTTGTGAGAGTAGTGTTATAAGTGTTGTGAAAAGTGAGAAGGTGAGTGTGTCCGAGGGTATCATGAGTAATATGATTCAAAACAATGGTACGTGCCAGTTGAAAACAGAAATAATCTAGATTAGCTTTCTTACAAAAATAAATCCATGAGCAATAATAGACAAACAAAAGCAAACAATTAATTAAGCGCAGATTTGTTTTGGTTTCGGGAACATGTCGAACCAGCTGTATTCGATGCGATGTCAGTACCAGACTCCTTTGACTCCACACAATGCGGTCCGATTTGCTGGTCCAATTCAGCAAGTGATTGAATTTGCAATGCGGGCTTTCCCTCCGCTTTTCGTATGTAGACACATCCGTTGCGGGTCCAGCAGTAGCGAAAATGATGCTGTGCGGACCTTTGTCTAGCAGCGTGAAAAAGAGCCCGGTTGTGCTTAGTCAGCCTTTCATTAACGTAAACTTTTGTTGTCCTGCCGGTGACTATGTCGTCGGAGGTAAGGCCACGCCGAGTCCTGGCAGCCTTGACGATGTCGTCGCGCTTTGACTGTCGCGTAAGTTTGACGACGATTGGCCGAGGGTGTTGTTTATTCCCTGGACCAGGTCCACCGGCCCCATTTGAAGGGCGTTTAGGTCCAGCTCGGTATGCCCGGCTCACTTCTGCATCGGTCAGGGGTACACCGAGCTTTGTGCACGTAACGAGAGCGATATGATGGATGTTTTCATTGTTAGACTCTTCTATACCGGCAATCTCTAGCTCGTCGTGAATGCTACTTTGCTCGAGAGTTCTGTACGAGGTCTGTAATTTATCAAGGGCGTCAGTGAGTTCTGTAATAGTATTCTGCTGTGAACAGTATTTTCTTTCATATTCATTGGTTGACGCTTTAAGAGACCCCGTTGCGTTGGACAATTGAGTTTTAAGCTCTAGAACGTCTTTTCTTAGAAGCATAATTTCAGAGTTCTGCGACTTCAGTTCAAGTACCTCTTTTCGCAGTTGCTTGATTTCTTGTACAAGCTCAGGTAAACCGGGATCGGTGCTAGCGGATGATACAATGGTTTTGGTAGATTTTACTCTAGTCCCACGGGTCGTGTTTATATTATCCGATACGTTATACGTGTTGCTAGAGTACGCTGTAGTGCTGCGCACTGGGGTGAGCGAGTTGTCTCCCTTGGGGCGCGATGATGTACACAACGGGCAAAACCATTGGTTTTTCAGGTCCTGACTGAAGCTATTAAACTCACTGACATTGATGCCTAGGCAATCTAAGTCGTACTTTTTTTCGCATTCAACGCATTCCATAAAGTTGGTGCCATTGTCTAGTGGCAAATCACATCCGCTGCAGGTATTATTTGGCATGTTGAATTTCAGAATTGTATGAAAAAGTAAAATAAAAACAAATATATGAAGGAAAAAAAAAAACCAAAAAAAAAAAAAAAAAAGTTTCGTTCACTGGGATCGAACTCGGTGCTCCGTGATAGCACTCCACCTCTGTGACCACTGGTCTACACCGCTTTAGATAAAGTGTGCGAAAAATATGGTCTGTTATAGCGGTTTTAAATGAAAGAAGCGGGAGCAGTTGCGAGTCCGAAGGTCGTTATTTGTTTACGCACGGCAACGTTCACTTTAACCGCGGGTAGGTGTTAAGTTTTAGGTAGTGGAAACTTAGTTTTGCACAGAAATAACACTCGGAATGATATGATTTTACACCCTTAGATGCGTCACTGGTCACGGATATCTTTTTACACTTTTCAAGAACTAAGATGCACTTTTATCGCGGTTTTCGAATAAACATTGTGGATCAGTTGACAATACGTGTTCCCTGTATTCAACGCTCATCTACCCTCCTTTATGTTTTTCAACCTTTATGTTTTTCTATGATTTCCAAACGTTCATTTAACACTAACTTTTGCCAGGTTAATCTACACCTAGTATGTAGTGATATTTTATCTCTCAAATTAATACATCTTTATCAGATAAGCAATAATAGTTAGATTGTTTGTTCCGGTGGGCGAGTGGATCTGTAGTGCATCAGCACTAAACTTGATGTACCTATTCTACTGCTTGGCTCTTTCTAACTGTACCAATCAAAAAGAGACTGGTACCGTAAAGGTCTTCGCACATTATAACAACTCCACGCCAACGCGGCAGCAACTCTACTCCTACTCACACTTTCGATGAGCAGTCAAAACTCAAATTGTAGATCCACCCAATCGTCACTAATGGACAATGCGGCGTGAACGAGTGGGCAATACAAATGGTTGGTCGATACACATCAGTCGCTAACGCATAGTCGCCGCGCCGCGTGGACAACGTGTGGTCTATTTATGTGTGACGAACGTGTCGGGGTTGACCTATAGTGTTCGACGCGTACATCACTCGTAAACTACTTTAATATCATTTTTTGAAATTAAACCTAGAACATATGACACTTAAATTTCAATATTTGGCCTAGAGTCGAGCCGCCGTTAAGTTGTTATAATGTGTTATTAAAAATCAAAAGCTTTCCACCATGGTTTAAAACTAAAGCGAATGTCTTAGAATACGTGTAATTATTATCACAATCTTTGCTTGCGGAAGAACAAAATTTTGGTTGTTTTGATACATGTTGGCACAAACACACTACACTGCAATGCGTATTGTTGATTGTTTATTCGATCTTGAAAAACAAAAGCTGACATAAGTGATCTTTTAAAATTTAACAGCAGTAATTTAAAATAAATTTTAATAGTACCTACAAAAAACATGAAATTCGAAACGAGTGGCGATGTTTTAAATCGACACGATTTACGAATTTCCTTTTTGCACGTGTCTCGTTCTCGTACGACGTTTTTAAGTAAGTACAGATGGCCCTCCGAAGTTTTGGACCTGACGTAAAATGTGCCACTTCTCGCACTAGCGCTTAAAAAAGGCACCATAAAAAAGTAGATTTGTTGTCTTGACAAAATGTTAACGGTCGATATTTTTTTTGTCTTTGCTTCCCTAGAATTGGTATAGCATTAAAGGCTTTCAGTCAAACAGTTGGGATTTGAGAGCGGGGCAGCGCTCTGCGATGCGCGCGCATCCCATCTCGGTCTCATCGACATCATATCTGCATAAGAACGTCACGATTTACTTACATACATACATCATAAATCATCAGCCTATCTCAGTCCACTGCATGACGTAGGCCTCCCCTATTAACTATGCTTATAGACGCATTAGGAGGTAAATGCCCATAATCACCACGCTGGGCAGCCCGTTGGCACTTGCAGTTATGTGTCCACTATGATGAATTGATGACGCTGCTGCCTATTGTCAATCTTCTATCAAGGAATGGTCAGTGCCACTTCAATCCCTTAGTCGACTCTTACGACACCCGCGGGAAGAGTTGGGGTGGTGACAGATATATTACTGCCGTCACCGCATGGTCACGGTCTTTCTATGACAAAAAAATGTAAGAGCCTATATTGAACATTCGTTTCAATTTCCCTGGCGAAAACAATACCTACTCAGGTGGGCAGAACGAGGATATCTCTGAATGTAATATATTTTAGGGAAATAAACACTTTATGTTCAAAATAAAGCTCTATAATCAAGGTTTTCACAAATAAGTCAGGATATTAGCACGAATTACACAAAAGATACGAATTAGCAAACGTCCCATTATCACGCCGCTCGACAGAAGGTCTAACTGGTCTAAGTGTGACGTTCCCGCGGAAAGTGACAGTCATGTGACAGCTGTCAGACATTGTGCAATACACAGTTAAGACGTGATGAGACTGGACCCGACAATATAATTATATCGTCCTACTTGACGTATCCATCAATGGCGAAACCTGGCTTCATGACCATCACGAGCGCCGGTCATGAGCCCGGATGTGACTTGCAAAACCGAATTTGCTTTTAAAGGTTTTGTTACAAGGTGCACAGTGCAACTCCCCTATGTTGTCATACGTGTAGGTATAGGAAGTAGAGATGGGCCGACTAGGGGTTTTGCCGACTAGTCGGTGCTCCAATTGCCGACTAGTCGGCCGATCATAGTCATTCGGCCATTTTTCGGGTGCAATCGGAAATGTTCGTTTCGCTTCGCCCGATGCTCCATGTGCCACGCGTTCATGTTGTGCTAAGTTTTGTTTACGTTTTCGTGTACCGGCGTATTTCGTTTGAACTATTCAGAAAACAAATAGTTATTTCCGTAATAAACCAAGATCTCGGGCGTTTGTTAGTAAGATTTTGTAGGAATTATGGTGCATATTCGGCATTTTTTGCCGACTAGTCGGTAGGTGTACCTAAATGGTGCCGAATAGTCGGCGTTCCCGACTAGTCGGCCCATCTCTAATAGGAAGGCTTTGGACGGGTCTTTCTGTTGTCGATGTCTTGCAGGCGACGGTTCTCAAAGTTAACAGCTGGTTAAATGAACAGAGCTACGCCATAATCCCCTCTGTGATCTTCATCATCATTCATCATCAGCCTATGATAATCCACTGCTGGACGTAGGCCTCTCCTATTAACTATGCGTATGGACGCTTTAGGAGGTAAATGCCCATAATCGCCACGCTGGGCAAGCGGATTGGCGATCGCAGTATTGTCTCTGTGATGTAATTGTAAATAAATGAGTCCACATTCTGTTGCAGGAGAAAGTCGGTGGAGAACCTGGTGATATCGTCCCAAGACGCCATCGGGCAGAGCATCAGCCAAGCCCTGACCTTCTCCGGGGTCATCACACAGCACACCAACCAGATCCTGCAGGAGACCAAGTCAGTACAGCTTCCAAAAATGATCATCCTCTCTGTCCACATACCATAGATCAAGCAAACGTATCTACTTAGCGTGTCAAATGAACTCAGTGAAATCTACTGAGTTGTCCGTCTTTAATCGCAGCTTGCAGCTTTCGGGCGTCAAATTTTGTAAGTTGAAGTGAATAAAAAACATTAATAATGCCTCCTTAAGTAATATTAATTGCAACAACACAAAAAAATATGAATACTCAAGGGCCTGAGACATATTTAAAATCATAGGCAAGTAACAACTTCAGTACAAAATCTGACACGCTCGGCCGCCATACAAATGAATTGTAAGGTTTTGTTGCACCATGGCGTGTACATTAAATTATTTATCATAAAAAGTAGTTTTACTGACCATTCCGGTGGCGTCATAGTTTGGTGGAAGGGCAAAAAGAGCGGGAGTTGGCACAAATGGCGCGAGTGGCATTCTAGTTCTGGGAGCGTAGCTGGATGGCAGCATTGTATAACAAGTTAAAGTAGTTATACCAAGGAATTGCTTGTTCTAGTCTAGTTATGTTTGCTGGTTATTTAATGTAAAGTGTTTCCTGTAATAAACATAAAGTGAAAAACTGCAGTGGCGTTGACTATTATTTTGAGGTGTCCTACAACTCAGAAGAGGTGATAACAGAACTCCGTAAGTACTCGCCCATATACTTTTGATATAGTACAGATTTTATGGTGAGCCATAAGCCTTGATATTTACTGTATTTTGATTAATTTAAAATTTTTATTTGGTTTTAAAGTTGATTTACATTGTATACAAATTTATTTGGTTTTAAAGTTGATTTACATTGTATATAAATAGATTAAACGCCTTATTCCATTCCCGTTACGGTAAATGTAATTATATCTAATTTAATGACACGTGGCTGTTTTGAGGTTATGCATATCTACCGCATTCTTTTTATTAGAGTACAAAAACGTTTTCTGAGCTACTTATTGGATTGAATACCTACCTAAATAATATTTTACAATTAATTTCTTGACACGTGGCTGTTTTGAAGTTATGCATATCTACCGCATACTTTTTAGTGTACAAATACATTTTCTGATTAAAATTAGAGTTACTTAATCGATTTAATACCTACCTAAATAATCTTTTACAATTAATCTATTGACTCGTAGTTGTTTAGAGGTTATGCATATCTACTACATTATTTTTAGTATACAAAAACGCTTTCGGATGAAAATTAAAGTAGGTTATAGATAATGGAACATTGGATATTGAATACCTATACTACCTAATTAATCTTTTACAAAAAAAAAAAAAATAATGATGATAAAAAAAAAAAAAAAAAAAAAAAAAAAATGTTTTTTGAAATCGACTCATAGGGTCCGGGGTATTCAAAAGGGGGTCAAATTTCGGTTATTTTTTTGATTTTACGCGTAGTTTCCGAGATATTTTTGTATTTACTCATAGCTTGTTCCTTTTCGAATCTGATTACCTTGTTAACATTTCTGGAGGAGTTTCAGGGCAATGAACGGTGAAAGGTCTCATTCCCGGAGCCTTAAGACTCCCTTCCGTGACCGCTCGAGATCTAAGCGTAGCGAGGTCGGTGCCCGACCCAGATCTCGCAGCCGCAGCCACGAGCGACGCCTGAAAGAGCGAGAACTAGCCCTCCAGCGGGAGCAAGATCGGCTTCAACAGATGAAGGAAGATTTGCAAAGGGAACGCGACGCCGAGCGCCGCTCGAGGAGGAGTGAGCGCTGCAATTCCCCGAGGCCAAGCCGGACACGACGGAGCCGGAGCAGAGCATCGCGAGCTGGGACCGCCCGGGAGCCTCGCAGCCGCAGTCGGCAGCCAACCGCCAGGATGAGACGAGACAGAGTCGGAAGGGACTCCGCAAGCACCGATCGGCGACATACCAGGTCATGTAGTCCTACCTTTTCTTCTAAAGATATTGTTCACATAATTAAGTCGATTAAGGATGTCTTGCCAACCCAGCCGTCAGGTCCGAGCCAAGTTCCGGCTAATAGAAATATCGATCATAAGAACATTATTCCAGAATTTAATCCATCTGACAAAACCCAAAGAATTCAAGTCTGGCTAAAGAAGGTAAATGAATGTGCAAAGGTCTACGGCTGGGATGAAAAGACAATAATACATTTTGCCATGCAGAAGCTGTCGGGGCTAGCTAAAACATGGTTTAACAGCCTCAACACTATTTTGTTCTCTTGGGAGGAGTGGCAAGTTAAATTGGTTAACGCTTTCCCATCAGAGCAAAACTATGGCCAACTGCTAGAAGACATGCTAAAGCGTAGGAGTAAGATTAATGAACCTGTAGAAGTTTATTTTTACGAAAAGTTGGCGCTGTTGAACCAATGCGAAATTACTGGTAGGCGCGCAGTCGATTGCCTCATCCATGGCATAGGTGATAGAATGTTGCGGTCTAGTGCCTTGGCACTTCGATGCGAGGATCCTGATCAATTGCTTAAATTCTTACTAAGTAATAATAAGGAGCCGTATGCCCAGTATCCATTACCTAAAGATAGAAATTCAAATGGGGGGGATGATAAAACGCATAGCCGTATTGGAACGAAGTCGAATCCAAATTTATTTTGTTATAATTGTAGGGAGAAGGGTCATCCCTACTCTAAATGCTCACGACCGTTGCTCAAATGTAATGTATGTCAAAAAATAGGGCATAAGGCCGAGTCTTGTATTTCTAGGTCTGACGCGGGGCCGGCCAAGACCGAAGGTGTAGCTAAAATTTTGCGCATATCGGGATCGAACCCGAATGATAAATTCATGAAACCAGTATGCGTTAATGGTGTGACCCTAGAAGCATTCGTAGATCTAGGTAGTGAAGTTACGCTTATACGCGAGACTAATTTTGCGAGCCTTGGGATTTGTCATGACGGCTTACCATCTACGATGAAGGGATTTGGGAATAATTTAGTGCAATCCTTGGGATCAACAGATCTAACTTTGACAATCGATGGTGTGACCGCTATCGTTTCGTGTAGGGTTGTTAGCGACAGTTTCCTTGAAAAACCCGTTCTCGTGGGCCAGACATACTCCGAGCAACCACATGTCATAGTTTATAAAGACGCAAACAAATTACAGTTTCTACACGTAGGCAGTGAACTGCCAGACATACGCGATGATGAGGGACAGTTAGAGAGAATAAGGATTATCGCGCATAATACAATTTATGGTGCTGTTAGCGTACGAGCTGCCACGAGTACTATGGTTAATGGTAGCTTAATGTTAGATACTAAGGTCGTGGGGAAACCTAATGAACAATATGTAGTGTGCGGGGGTATTTACGAAGTAAAACAAGGTATTCTTTTTATAATGGTAATGCCTTGTTCTCTGCCCTGCCGATTACAAGAAAACTTTGTGGTAGCACGGGCGGAGCGCATTCAGGCTGTGTGTAGGCTAGCTAGCGTAGGTACTTCATTTAGCTCCGATACCCATGCAACGGAAATCTCAACTCCACCTTTAGATGAAAGTCTAGTTCAGATAGGTGAGGCTGTTAATAAAACTGACAAAATAAAGCTTATGGAACTACTACAGCGTTACAATGATTGTTTTGCTTACGATCTCGCCAGTTTAGGGTGCACAAATATAACCGAGATGAAAATCGAACTTAGTAGCACACGGCCAGTCGTATATAGACCGTATAGGCTGTCGCATCACGAACGCGAAAAGGTCCGTTTAATGGTAGACGAAATGTTACATGCGGGGGGTAATTAGGGAGTCGGTTTCGAATTACTCTAGCCCTATCATATTAGTTCGAAAAAAGGATGGTGGTGTTCGACTGTGCGTCGATTATCGGATGTTAAATTCGGTCACAGTCAAGGAGCGATACCCCATGCCGATCATAGAGGACGAGATCGCTCGTCTAGCTGGCCAGGCTTGGTTCATAACGCTGGACCTTATGTCTGGTTACTACCAGGTGCCAATCTCCGAGGACAGTCGACATCTGACCGCGTTTGTCACGCCGGATGGTCAGTACGAGTACAATCGTATGCCATTCGGCTTGGCAAACGCGCCCGCGGTTTTCCAGCGGATGATGAACCATGTCCTAGGTCCGGCTAGGTTCGATAAAGCCACCGTATATATTGACGATGTACTGATTTACGGCAAAACGCCCGCTGAGTGCTTAGAAAAATTGGAGGATATACTGCTCTCATTAAGAAAAGCCAATCTCAAGCTTAACCTGTCCAAGTGTAGTTTTTTGCAAGACAATATTAATTATCTAGGCTTCGAAATAAGTGCGGCCGGTATGCGCCCTGGAAAAATGAAAATTCAAAGCGTGGTCGATTTTCCCCGTCCTGATAACGTGCACGGCGCTCGACAATTTCTTGGGCTTGTAAGTTATTTCAGGAAATTCATACATGGTTTTGCGCAACTGGCACAGCCCATCACGACATTGCTGAAGAAAAATGCCGTGTGGGAGTGGGGAAAAGATCAAGATGATTCATTTAAAATCTTGAAAGAGAAACTGATTAAGAGGCCTGTATTGGCGATTTACGACCCGACAGCGGAAACTGAGCTCCACACGGACGCCAGTAGGTTAGGTGTAGGCGGTATTCTTTTACAGCGCACTGAGGGGAGTGGGGGTGCCTTTCATCCGGTGGCGTACTATAGTCGTCAAACCACTCCGGAGGAAAAGAACTTCCACTCCTACGAGTTGGAAACGTTAGCCGTCATATGCGCGTTGAAAAAGTTGAGAGTATACTTATTAGGCAAACCATTCAAAATTGTAACCGATTGTAGCGCGCTGCGCTCGACTTTCGAGAAACGCGACCTTATACCTCGAATAGCTAGGTGGTGGCTAGCATTACAGGAGTTTGAGTGCACAGTTGAATATAGGGCTGGGAGTAAAATGGGACATGTGGACGCATTATCAAGGAATCCTATCGCTGACAATGAGACCGTATGTCCAGAACAATATCCCGCCGTTATGGCAATTAGCGACAACGATTGGTTACTCACACTACAACTAGGCGACTCAGAACTGTGCCGAATTCGTGATATACTCAGTAATGACCTAGATCCCAAGAGCTTGGAGTATATTAAATCTAACTATGTAATACGAGATAATAAGTTATTTAGATGCGTGGGGGGCAACAGCGAGTCTTTGAGGTGGGTAGTTCCGAAAGGGGCAAGGTGGCAAATCTGCAAAAGAAATCATGATGACATTGGTCACGTGGGGTTCGAAAAGACGTTAGAGAAAATTAAAGGAAATTACTGGTTCGCGAAGATGAAAAGGTTTATCAAGAAGTATGTGGGAGCCTGCATCGAATGTGCATATGCCAAAAAGACTGCAACGACACGCGAAGGGCTCCTACATCCTATTGAAAAGATTGAAAAACCTTTTCATACACTACACATTGACCACCTTGGGCCTTTCGTACGATCCAAATCAGGAAATACTTACATACTGGCTGTGGTTGACGCCTTCACAAAGTTCTTGTTTATTAAACCAGTCAGAAATACTAAGACTCAGAATGTGCTTAAAGCATTAGAGGATATTTTTGACACGTTCCGTACGCCTGAAAGAATAGTTAGTGACCGCGGCTCTTGTTTTACTTCCCACGCTTTTAAGAGATTCTGCCTTGGTCGCGGTGTTAAGCATATACTAAACGCAGTTGCGAGTCCAAGATCGAATGGCCAGGTTGAGCGATACAACCGAACGATCCTGGACGCGCTGACTGCTCAAAACCTTAAGGGAGATGAAAAGGATTGGGATAAAAGTCTGGGGAGGATTCAGTGGGGACTGAATAATACCGTACAGAAGACAATAGGTAGGGCACCTGCAGAAGTCATGTACGGGGCGGCGATGATAAGCGAGTATAATCCAATGTTGAACGAGGTAACTGACGAAACTAGACCTGAATCGTCCCTGTCATCGATTCGTGATGAGGTGAAGTGTAATATTGATGAGGCTCAAGACGCACAAAAAAGACGTTACGACCAGGGTAGGCGACCAGCACGTTCGTACAACAATGGCGACTTGGTTAAGATCACGAAGGTGGCTTTTCAAAATAATGGTAAAAGCACCAAACTTATGCCGTCATACGAGGGCCCTTTTAAAATAATTAGAGTGCTGGGCAACGATAGGTATAGGGTTGCTCCAATCCCAGGTTATGAAGGAATGAGACATAGGCGAAAAACCACGGTAGCCGCCGATAGGATGCGGCCGTGGATTCACATAACAGCATTAGAAGTTGATGATGATAGTGACAAAGAGATAGTTTATGATAGGAATGATATTGATGATGATTGCTAAGAATGATATTTATATAGTCGTGAAGTCTGTATATAACATAATCTCATTATTAGTTGCTGATCATGTGTTTATTATCTTGTTTCAGGTCAAGCGACGGAAGACGCGGAAATGGTTGGCGCTCCTAACTTGACCTGGGACGAGAGGCTGTCTATTGGTTATTTCATTGGATAAATGGTTAACTGGTTACTGGATACATGGTTAATTGGTTACTGGATATATGGTTAATTGGTTACTGGATATATGGTTGATTGGTTACTGGATATATGGTTGATTGGTTACTTAGTTACTGGTTAAACGGTTAATTGGTTACTTGGATACTGGCTAATCTTAATTGGTTACTGGATAAACTGTTAATTGTCTTATACTACTATAAGTTAATTGTACTTAATTATAAATACAAAAATAATACTTAAGTGTTACTAGGGAGTTTCTTAAGACTTGGTAATGACTAATGATTTGTTTTTAATTTATCTAATTTCATTATGTTTTATTTTTGTTTGGTCATATAGTGCCTAATAACAATAATATTTTTTTTTTCTCTTAAATTTTTTTTAATGTATAGCGTCATTATAATCAGATGGAATGTCATTCGCTGCCGAGTGTAAGGTTCCACCGGGTACGTGCCTGGGTCATGCACGTCGCCAGGATGGTCGAGTGTAAGGTTTTGTTGCACCATGGCGTGTACATTAAATTATTTATCATAAAAAGTAGTTTTACTGACCATTCCGGTGGCGTCATAGTTTGGTGGAAGGGCAAAAAGAGCGGGAGTTGGCACAAATGGCGCGAGTGGCATTCTAGTTCTGGGAGCGTAGCTGGATGGCAGCATTGTATAACAAGTTAAAGTAGTTATACCAAGGAATTGCTTGTTCTAGTCTAGTTATGTTTGCTGGTTATTTAATGTAAAGTGTTTCCTGTAATAAACCTAAAGTGAAAAACTGCAGTGGCGTTGACTATTATTTTGAGGTGTCCTACAGAATGAACGTGTTTCTTCTATCCAAATCTAATTCTGTGCTGTCCACTGTTGCTGGACGTAGGCCTCTCCTATAAAGTAATTAATTGAATCAGGCGTTACTTTGCGGAAGTCCATATTAAAGGATAAACAATATTACTTTGCTCTTCCGCGATACAGAACGTGTAGTTAATTAGTGTAACCCGCTATAATTACTTGCGTATGTTGCATGCAATTATTTTTCCCACCCTCTCGCCGCAAAAATAAATACGCAAATAACTATAACACACCACCACCAATAACACTGTACTTGACACGTGTTTCACCTCTCTACGAGGCATCATCAGGAGTTGACAATGTTGTCGGTCTTTATTTGGCGAGACCGTTTTTTATTGCGGCGGGAGGGTGGTAAAATTAATTGCATGCAAAAAATACGCAAGTAATTATAGCGGGTTACACTAATTAATTACATGTTCTGTATCGCGGAAGAGTAAAGTAATATTGTTCATCCTTCTCTCCTATAAACTATGCGTATGGTTGCATCTTGAGTCATGAGGTAATACCCATAATCGCCACATTGGGCAATCGGGTGGCCACTATGACGACGGTGCTGCCCATCATCAATCTTCAATAACCTAATTATGGACAGTGAAACTTCAATCCCTTAGTCGACTCTTACGTCAAATGCAAAAAGTATCGTAGGTACCTCTTATAATAAATATTCAGACGTTCTTGTTACACAGAATGAACACTGGGACATATTTTTGAGCATTTTCATATACACTTTACTTTGCCTTTGACTGTACCTACGGGAAGAGTTGGAGCAGTGACAAATGTATTCTTACGACCGTCACCACGCGGCAATCTATGTCATACTGTACTTTTACAGTAGTTTTAATATAGGTATAGAAGTATATAATAGGTAATACGCGAAAAAAGTGTGTCGTCATAGTAAACTCCCGAAATTAGGGCGTTAATTGAATTCTGCGTATACCGTGCGCCACTAGAAAAGTAAAAAATGTAAACAAGTGTGCCTAAATTTCTATAGCATTTATATAGCATGTTTTGCCTTTGTCATATATCGTGAAACACGTTCGTCGATGTATCTTTACGTTAATACCAATAATGTCAACTAAAAATGTATGTCAACTCAAGGTTTTAGTTTTAAAGTTGGTGATAATGCCAAGATTGTGTTCTGTGCGTGATTATGAAATAATTATGAACTTTTTAGGTTTGTTTACATTTTTCTCGTATTTTACTGGCGCGCTGTATATACGAAGTCGCGGGCCGCAACTAGTGGTATATAAATACATGTATTGTATAGTTTAATGTAGATATACCCTAAATTGTTCAGTTTTCTGCACAGTGGAAATCCCATCCACTATTTCACCGTATATTACACCGGTGGGTGCGAGTATCTAATTAATTACCTTACGTTAAACGCATGCATTCACTTATACATACCTCTATCAAAGTGACTTTATTGCCCATGTCGCTTACTTCATTAGTCACTCACTCCAATACAAATTAGTACGACAGCTACATTGAAAAGGGCGTAAGCGACATGCCAGTTAAGGTTGGTTTATATAACGTGACGCGTATACAGGTGGCACCCAAAAAGGTGAGTCATCGCATAAACAAGTGACACGCAAGGGGTTCCCGGTGTTTATATTAAAAGTATTAACCCCGAGTTAAGGGCATATACAAGGTGGCCGAATATAAGTGCATTTCCCTTGCCAGTCAGGTCAGTGAGAAATAAGCTCCCTGGGTGTTTTTTTAATTAGTTTAAGTTTCAGAAGTAGTGGTTGTATGTAATAAATAGTATTTAGTAGTGGGAGCTTCCACATACCTTTATAGGCTTTTTAGGGTTCCGTAGTCAACTAGGAACACAAACGTGACGCAGTGGTGATTTTTGTATGAGATGATGTTTTATTTTCAATTTCTGATGTATTAGATTAAAATCTAGAGTGAATAAGTATACTGAGTTAAAACAGCAACTAATACCGTGACAGAGTGGTATGAAACAAGACAACGAAAAGAATGTTGACCCACCTAATACTAGTAAAGTGTAATATGCATTAGGGCTTGTGCATAGATCACGCGAGGTCCTATAGGGGGGGAGGGGGTCCTCACGGTCACGTAAGGGGAGGGGGGGGGGGTACAAGGAGACCTCACGTGTATTTTTCTACGATGAACCTACTAAGAATTAATGTGAATTTCGGCGAGCGAACGTTAAAAGTTGAATGAAAAAAATACACGTGAGACTGCTGGGGGGGGGGGGGGGGTGGTTTCCAAAAATCCCACCAAACATCACCAGGGGAAGGGGGGGTCAAAAAGTAGCCGAAAAAACCTCGCGTGATTTATGCACGAGCCCTTATTCGTGATATAATAATTACTTATTTTCACTACGTTCGGTGTAATCAATATATGATACTAAATGCGCCCTTAAACAGATTCCCACTGTTTTGTCACACCCTGAAACAATGTCCTCATTTGCCGGAAAATCAGTTGGATGTTATTGTGGCATTAAAATGTAATCAATGTTCACTGTCGGGATTATCGTTAATTAAAGGAAAATTTTGCACCATCTTTCCCTTCAGCCCTGTCTCCAAAGTATTGGTGGTCTCATCATAACATCTGTTATTTCAGTACAAGGATCGATTACAAATAAATGTGCGTTGTTGTTGAGGGCTATAATGAAAACCAACCTTACATTTTTGTGTTACGAAGTTACGCATACAGTTTGTGTGACTAACTTTCGTAACAAAAATGGAAACGATCGTGATTTTTCAAGCCCTTAACTATGTCCATTTTTTTTGCAATCGCTACAAAGCTTAGTTTCAAAGTTTCACCAACATTAAGAGTTTGGCTCTTGTCGGATGAGTAATCCATTATATACTATTCCCTACTTCTTTACTTTCAATGTTTAACTATTGACAAATTGTACCAATAGGTAAAAAGTGTCCACCACTTTTCGACTCTATTCCTTTGTAATAAAGTCGAAAAGTGGTACTAAGTGTGTCAACTCAGTGAAAATTCGAAGTCATAGCGAAAAATCTAGTAGCTCTGCAGTCATCATTATCATTATACGAAAATAATTATTCAATGAACCTTATCAGTAGATTACACGAACGTGCGATCTGCTCATGCGTGATGATGACCAATAGGCGATGCTCCGTCCCTATCATACGCTATTGTCCTGTGAAGGACGTAATTACAGGATCGTAAGTTACCTTAGATTAATCAGTTGTATGCGTTAGTATGTTTTCGGTTATCCGCGCGGGAGGCCTGTGCTTTAAGGACTTTATCGGAAAATTGTGCAGTTTTGGTGTTGTGTAGTGCAGTTTAAATAAAAATGATGCTTCAGGAATATCGGGTGCGGTATACGCAGTGGGATTCAGGTGTCATTATTAGCAGGTATTTTATCTGAGATCCTGGTGTGGTTTTTGGATACTATTTGAGAGCTTATAGTGATAGGATTATTTTTTTAATGTTTCACGCAGAATGATATGTTACATATTTACTTAATTGCATCATATATAGGTACCGACCGGCATCGTATAGGTAAATGTGAGAGTAAATTCAAACATCAGTAGTCCATAATTGTCTGTAACGGTTTTTTAAATACATTAATTATGTTTTGGGCGGTAAGTAAAATTTATAAATAAATGTGTGCTGTCTGTTTAGCATAAGTTGTCCAATATTTGTAAATTATGTGTCTTAGTATTAATTTATATCTGCTCTTATGTTACCTTGCTCTTGTATACAGTGTGTTACCATGACCCAGGCTTTTACGAAAATGGGTAATAATACGCATTACTGGCAATCGTTTTGAAGTATTAACAGTTGAAAAATATTTAAATTAACTATGCAATTAATTTTATTTGCTTCGAACGATCAATGTAACGCATGACCCGCTTAGTTGTCAAACGCTGCGAGTGTCTGACTGACGGACTGTCATTGTCAAGCGCTAATTAACTATTTTGAAGTAATTTTGAAGTACATTGCTTCCCCTTGAACTTTTCTTAGAAAAGGCCATAGTCGGATTTTCATAGTAAGTCAGCCTTTAAATCAACCAGACTCTAGTATTTTTTTGTGAGTACCTCTTATGGTGAAGAATATTTCTGCTGAGTATCAACGTCCTATCGGTGACAGTTTTTGACTTATGATTTTTTTTAGTTTTTTCTTTAATGTGTTGTATCTCAGGATGTATAAGAGCGAATTGCTTCAAATTTTGAAATAATGTTCTTTATTTAGATATGCATCGAATTTAAAAAAATGCATATCGATTGTCGTATAAAAAAAAGAAAAAAAAAGACCAAAACATTTTTCATATTTTTTTTGTGTACCTATGAAGTAGTGACACCTCTATTTTCTTTTTCTAATTATAGACCATACATTGGCCTACTAGTTGCCTAAGTATCAAAATTTTCCAAACGGTACTTCTTACCAAAAATCGGCAATATGTGTGGTCAAGTTCTGCATTCAATCGGTGTTTTTCAATGTAGTATACAAACTCTTCATTTATATTTGAGTTTTCTTATCAGGTTATCTTATTTAAGAGTAAATGCTAATGACAACTTAATGTCATCATGATGCAAGCTGTTTATTTCATTATTAATCGGCCGTTTACCATTTCAACTAGCGTATATAGTAATATATTATTTTTAATGAATATCTCATAAATAATATCGAATTACGCTAGTTAAAATAATAAACGGCCGATTAATAATGAAATAAACAGCTTGCATCATGATGACATTAAGTTGTCATTAGCATTTACTCTTAAATAAGATAACCTGATAAGAAAACTCAAATATAAATGAAGAGTTTGTATACTACATTGAAAAACACCGATTGAATGCAGAACTTGACCACACATATTGCCGATTTTTGGTAAGAAGTACCGCTTGGAAAATTTTGATACTTAGGCAACTAGTAGGCCAATGTATGGTCTATAATTAGAAAAAGAAAATAGAGGTGTCACTACTTCATAGGTACACAAAAAAAAATATTAAAAATTTTTTGGTCTTTTTTTCTTTTTTTTATACGACAATCGATATTCATTTTTTTTAAATTCGATGCATATCTAAATAAAGAACATTATTTCAAAATTTGAAGCAATTCGCTTTTATACATCCTGAGATACAACACATTAAAGAAAAAACTAAAAAAAATCATAAGTCAAAAACTGTCACCGATAGGACGTTGATACTCAGCAGAAATATTCTTCACCATAAGAGGTACTCACAAAAAAATACTAGAGTCTGGTTGATTTTAAGGCTGACTTACTATGAAAATCCGACTATGGCCTTTAGTTATGAATATAATTAGAGTTTTTAATCAAATAATGCTCACAGTTGGGTTAAAAATCTGCAACTCAACTCTCGGTTTCAATAAAAGCCTGCATGTTGTTAACACACTGTACATATAATGTAATGACATTGTTGTCTTTGGGCGTAATTTTAGGTATTTATTTACATGATAATTTAGGATGCAATGCTTAATTATAATTTTTGGTGTCGTTCAGACAAACATTATGGTTAAAGGGCATCTTACCTACCTTTGCTTAGTATTTTGAGTGTAAACATAATCAATTTGTGGCAGTGTGTTTTTTACATAGATGTAAAAGTGAGTTTTACTAAAAACAATAACAAACCTTTTTATCGTAACCTCAAATAACAAAAAAAAACTAGGTATACAATCTATACATACAAGGTTATGCTTTTTATATTAGATAAAATCATGTTTTTCAAAAATTAAACTATTTACAGGATCTAAATCTAATATTTTCTATAGGTACAGTCGACGTCAAAGATATCGTTACGGTTTAGATGTCAATAATATATTTACACGACCTTAATGTCAAGGCAATAAAGCCGTATAAATATAGTTCTGGCACCTAAACCGTACCAATATTTTTGACGTCGACTGTACAAGCCTCTTCTGTAAGTGACAAAGTGAGACGTTTTTACGAAAACGCTCACATTTGGTCAATTTTAATAACCCAAGCCACCGTAACCATGGTAACGATCAGAAAAAGTTAACAAGTAACACTTACATAACAGAAGCTGTAATAGCCAGTAATGATACATAGCGAATGCTTCATTGTTCGAGCGGAGACGTGACGTATAACAATAGATTTTATTTGCGCGCGCGCATCGATTAGTTTAGTCGCTATCAGATATATCGGAGCTGCCAAGGTGCTCAAAAATATCTGAACATGCATTTTAACGTCGTGACAATAGAGGCCTGGGGCCTCTTTATCAAAAGCTTGTAACTTGTAGTACAAGCGGAAATCCTTGTCCAATTAATGCCGATAAAAAGAGACTTCCACTTGTATTACAAGTTACCTACAAGATTTTGATAAACAGGCTTCTATTCAGATGTTTGTGATCACCCTGGCCTCTCATATAAAACTGATTGCGGCTGTATGCAGGGTGGAACGGAACGACGATCCTTCCCGCTGCCGACCGAGTCTACCAAGCATTACAATGAACTTTCAGTATGGGACCAACATCGAAATATCTTTAGAAAATGTTAACCTTAAAATTTCAATAGTATGGAAAAGTTAATTTTCCATGTATGCTTTCGATGTTGGTCCCATACTGAAAGTTCATCGTAATCGTTGGTGGCCATTTCTCCGAGCGTTTCAATCGCTGTGAATGCAGTGGCAGCCTTATCACACGAATCCTGTGAGAGATGCATGAATCTTGGTAGACGTACAGTACCGGCCAATAATATATCACATTCGTGACTTTTTGTATGAGCGTGTATAGAGTAAGCGGCACATGTTCGCATGTAGATAGCATATTATTTTGGTACTTTTGCACAGTTTAATGATGAATACTGCAATTAAGTATTGTGAATTGCAATTGGAGACATAGCATATTGCTAAAATAGCTGTAGTAAAAAAAATAATTTTACTAAGAAATCCATGCCTTACGCAAAATCTCTTTATGAAAAAATCACTACATGATGACCAGTTTTTTCATCGCTAGTGTAAAGGCCTATGCCTAGACTATCTATAGTCGTGAGGTGGAAAGTGTAAAAAACACTTACAAAAATAAAAATAAATCTACTGAAAAAAACCTGTATGTGATATATTATTGGCCGGTACTGTAGTTGACTTCTACCAAGATATCCAAAAAATGAAATACCTACCCCACGGAAATCGGGTGATAATGTTGCCACCGAAGTCACGGCGGTTGAAACGCTCAAAGAAATGCGCTGGTAGACTCGGTCGGTAGCGGGAAGTATCGTCGTTCCGTTCCACTCTGTATAGTGATTACCAGCACACCTTAAATGTATAAACTTTGATTTCCTTCATGATACAAATTATAACTTTTTTTCCTTACGAACAAATACGAGTATAACATGGAAATCGCACGCCATGCAATAGTTTTTGGGGGCATCTTTGAGCTCACGTTACACGTTTAAATCTATGGTCGCGGTTTCGTCCAGATTTTTCAACAAGACTCAACTGCCGACATACTCAGCTGTCATATAAAACAATTGAAAGGCTATGCAAACATTTGTACTGCAATTCAGGTGGTAAGTGGCGAGATGATCGACTTTCTAAATTAGGCGATGGAACGTTGCAAAACATGACGTTGCGACACCGACGGCGAGCTGCGCATGGGCATTACCTTGGTACGATACTATTTGAGGCGAATAGAGTATTATAAGTCATCAGTCATCAGTCTCGTGCAAGCGCTCGCCAAAGTTGCACATATTCACTAAGATCCGTGATTACTCATCGTAGTTACCAGTGGTTCCCAAAGTTTTCTATACTTTGCAATTTGCTTCGTAAATTCAAAATGCATTGTGCAGTATGCGATGTTAGTGTTACCGACAGTATACAGTGTGGGTCGTGTAAAAGCAGCATAGGTTATTGTTGTTCTAACATAACCGAGCAGGGCTTTAGGAAACTCGGGCCTGAGCGGAGAGCGGCATGGAGGTGTCTTAGATGCAGAAAGGAGCCCTCACCGTCGCCATCATCCTCAAAGCCTTCAGACCTGGATTCCGTCATGAAGGAGCTGCGTGAGATGAAGCTGAGCCTTGCATGCCTGCCCTCTTTGAGGCAGGATGTTAAGGATATCAGGACGGAATTAACAGAATTTAAGGCGTCCTGCGATTTTATTAACGCCAAAATTGAAGATCACTCTTCGCGTTTGCTCGTGATTGAAAATAGGTTACCAGAATTGGAAGCATTGGGCACCAAAGTAAATGCTCTGACCTCACAGCTCTGTCATCTCAGCAGCGAAATCGCTAATCGGGATCAGTGGTTCCGTCTTAATAATATAGAGGTGAAAGGTATCCCGTGCAAGAAAAATGAGAATCTCTTTGGGATACTGGATAGTGTAAGCAATGTGATCGGGTACACAGTTCCTAAATCGAATATTAACTACATATCTAGAGTGCCTGTCCACAACTCGAAAGAAAAATCGATTATAGTGAGCTTCACTAACCGATATTTAAAGGAGGACTTCGTAGCTGCCGCCCGATTGAAAAAAACTGTGCTGGCCGAAGACATCGGTTTTGAGGGCAATCAACAAAAAATATTTATTAACGACCATCTGACACCTCAAAGCAAGTTACTGCTGACTAAGACTAAAGCAGCATTAAAACCGAAAGGCTACATGCACGTATGGGTGAAATATGCCAAGATCCATGTTAGGAAAGACGACAGTGCTAAAGTTTACATAATCAATAATGAGAACGATTTAAACAAGTTGCCTTAATTTGTTTTCAGAAAAAATTAAAATGTTCCATTTTGCTATTTTTAACTTTGTTTACTTGTGTAATAAATTCTGTTAAGAAAAGTTTGAGCGTCTCAGCGCTTTCCAGGTTGACCGGTCGCTTTTGTTCTCGGACACTGCCGCTTATCGCTGCATGTGTTCTATTGTCAGGGGCGCACTCATTTATTTATATGTATCTCTGTCTTATACACACGTTACTAATTACTTCTAGTCACTGCTTGCTCACTCGCACCTATAGAAATCAGTATAAGTCCCATTTGTGCTTCTATGATATTGCTAATAATTTAGAAATAACTAGCTACGTTAATCGTGCTTGCTTGCCGTATTATTTTTTTACTGTATGCCTAATTGATTTACTCTGTTTTTATTTTGATATCACACTTCCTGCTATTTAGTGCTATTTTCTTTTTCACAACAACTCTCAAATTTCCTAAATAATCTTGGTAATGTTGTATTGCTTAATCCGGATGATAAATATTTAATTATAGGAGACTTTAATTTGAGCAACATTACATGGACGCCATATAACTCAGTGATGATTCCCTCGAACTATGTGAGCACTGATGAATGCACTTTAATTGATGAATTAAATTTGCACAGTTTAAACCAATATAGCGGGGTTCTTAATCTTTACGGGAAATTATTAGACCTCGTCCTGTCTAATGACTTTGTAAGTGTAAGTGAATGTTCTAACCCTCTAGTGCCCATAGACCCATACCACAAAGCCATTCTAGTTTCGATTGATTTTGCTGTTAGTAACCCTCTTAAGCCAGCGCCATTTTTAAAATATTTCTATAACAAAGGTGACTTTCAATCTATTAATAATGAGTTGGAATCGATTAACTGGGAACTGGAATTTTCTCGACGTTCTCTTGAAGAGTCTCTCGCTTTCTTTTATTCTACTTTTGAAAGTCTCAGAGATAGGTTTGTTCCTAGCAAAAAAATGCACACGGACTCGTTTCCTAAATGGTACTCAGTAGCGTTAAAAAAGGCTATTAAAGAAAAAGCCAAGTACCAAAGAAAATTTAAAATCTATGGTAATATGTCGGACTTACTTTCTTTTAATATTCAAAGGGATAGGGTTAAGCGAATGGAAAGCGCGTGTTTTGATTCGTACATCAATCAAATTGAGGGGAACATTGCTGGGAACCCTAAACAATTTTGGGCTTATATAAAATCACACTCGAATTCAAACAGTATGCCTAACAGTCTGAAGTATGGGAACCGTCAAGTTAATACTCCTGCGGATATATGCAGTGCTTTCTCAGACTACTTCTTTACTACTTTTGCATCCCCTAGTAGTACTGACGTTTCACCCAATATACCCATTACTCCTGCGCAGGACTCTGCTAGTTCCGTTTCTTGTATAACTCATATTGAAGTGAACAGTGAGACTGTGAAAAAACTTATTTTGCAACTGGACCCCTCTAAGTCGGCGGGACCTGACAACTTACCGGCTCAGTTCCTTATCAAGTGCGCGGATACTATTTCCACACCTCTCTCGCTTTTATTTAAACGTTCACTTGATCAATGTTCTGTGCCATCCATATGGAAATCGGCTTTTATTACACCCGTGCATAAAAAGGGTCCAAAAACAGATATTGCCAACTATAGACCTATCTCCAAACTCTGTATTATTTCCAAGGTATTAGAGAAGTTGGTATATAGTCAGGTATACGCAGCAATAAGAAATTACTTTAGTCCTAATCAGCATGGCTTTCTTCAAAGGCGATCTACCGTTTCTAATTTATGTCTTCTAAATGATTATGTGACGGAGGCCATGGCTGGTGGGAATCAGGTGGACGTTATCTATACCGATTACAGCAAGGCGTTCGATCGAATAGACCATAAGTTACTTATCTTAAAATTGAATGGCATGGGTATCAATGGTGATTTGTTACGGTGGTTCGCGTCCTACATTGAAAATAGGTCACAGGCTGTTGTCATTAAAAACTATATGTCTGGTTGGGTAACCGTACCGAGTGGCGTCCCCCAGGGGTCACTGCTTGGTCCTTTGCTTTTTAACATTTTTGTTAATGACATCAGTAGCTGTTTTATCTTCTCAAAACTACTGTGTTTTGCAGATGATATGAAGATATTTGCGAAAGTTAAATCTCTTCAAGATTCCGCCTTAATCCAAGATGACCTTGCGCGCCTTGATGCTTATTGCAGTACTAATAAATTAGACTTAAACCCCTCTAAATGTATTTCATTAACATTCTCGAGACAATGTTCCCCCGTTCAATTTTGTTACACTCTCAAAGATCAACCACTAACTAAGGTACCATATGTGAAGGATCTCGGAGTTACACATGATTCGAAATTATTGTTTGATGTCCATATTAACAACATAGTGGCTAGTGCTTCAAAAACTCTTGGATTCATTATGCGTAGTTCTGTTCCATTCCAACAAGCTAAAACGATTAAAATACTCTACTGCTCGTACGTTAGAAGCAAATTAGAATATGCATCGCAAATATGGAACCCCTGTTACCAAACATATATCAATAGGATTGAGCGGGTGCAGAAAAAATTTGTCAAGTTTCTTTGCTTTAAATTGAAGACTCCTTACAACTCTAGCAACTACATTGACCTATGTAAAAAACACCACCTTCTTCCTTTGTACATGCGACGTGATATAGCCGATCTTACATATATCTTGGGAATTTCGAATGGTAACGTGGATTGTCCTGAGTTGCTCTCTAAACTGTCATTCAATGTTCCGTCCAGAGCTAAACGACATTTCCCCCCAATTTCTATTCCGATTGCGACACGTAATTATAGGCAGAACAGTTTTATGATACGTGCAAGCAAAAAACTGAATAAATTTACTAAAGGTGCGGATGTGGACGTTTTTAACAGTAAAATCCCTACTCTGAGGCGTGACTTAACAAATCAATTTTTTAAGTGAGTGTGCCCTAGTTTGCTATTTCTTTTTGTGTATATTTTAATAGTTTGTAACCACATGGTATTTTAGTATTACGATGATTTAAAAGTGTAAACTGTAAATCGCTAACTATTATTATGTCACTAGTTGTGAGGACCTGTAATTGGCTTCATGTTATCTGAATTTAATGTTACTTACGTTATTAATAGCTGTTGGTACTCCATATAATAAATAAATAAATAAATAAATAAATATAAAACCGAACAAGAGCATGTCGGGCCATGCTTAGTACAGAGTTCTGCAGTGTTATTCACTAAGGAAACCGCCTTGCTGTCAGCGCTGCGGCAGCGTCGAGCCTAAAAATGGTATTCACTAATGTACTTTAAACGACACTAGTGCTCGGCGACGAATGCGGCGTGAGCTGGAACTACACTGCGTCGAGAGTTTGACGTTTAATGTACGAACTTCGTATTCTCTAACGAAAAACAGCGACGTACTCGCCCACAACCTCGCTCACAGCCTCGATTCCTAATGTCAAATAAAACAGCTAGGATTTTAGACAAGGCTGTCTCGACGTCGAGCTCGTTGACGAACGCAGCGTCGAATGTGTGAATAAGAGAATAGCATAGCTGTAGTTATTCAGAAACGGGGTTGGGTCGATTATGTTCAAAATAGGTTTTATTTCAAATACCGTAAAACCATCTAACTATAATCTAAACGCTCCAAACAATGATCCAAAACTTAATCGAATAACTTCCATTAGGTGTGATTGTCATATTTATTGGTGCTATTCATAGGCAAACTTCTTCACTTCATCAGCCTATCTCAGTCCACTGCTGGACGTAGGCCTCTCCTATTAACTATACTATGCGTATAGACGCATTAGGAGGTCATCATCATCATCATCATCATCATCAACATCCTATCATAGTCCACTGCTGGACGTAGGCCTCTCCTATTAACTATACTATGCGTATAGACGCATTAGGAGGTCATCATCATCATCATCATCAACATCCTATCATAGTCCACTGCTGGACGTAGGCCTCTCCTATTAACTAAGCGTATAGACGCATTAGGAGGTAAATGCCCATAATCGCCACGTGTATTCTTACTGCCGTCACCACACGGCCATATATATTTATTTATAATTCTATAATAGGCAAAAACTCTCATTAATAATAAAAAAACTTGGGCAAACCAAAAAAGAAGATTGGGACTGCTGCTTATTTAGGAGTTGATTGGACCATTTATAGTTGCAGTATTGGACGAAAGTTGGGTGCGGATATTCATTTAGTGTTTATTTTTAATTCGCGATATTTTCTTTTTTTGATCGCATTGAATACCACTCTGGGTTAGAAATACAGTAACTACAATTTGGGTATAGAAGGTATCGAAAATTTGGCTTTTGATAATTCCTTTCGATAGAGGGTCAACCAATAATGGTTCCAAGGATCCATGAATGATTGTTAATCAAACAGCTCTATTTAATGTAGGCATTGTCTATGTTTGTGCAGTCGACTTAACATTTTCTACGATTATAAATATACATCGACTTACAATCTTAAGATGTCGGAATCCCTATTCGTACTATGTATGCGATATACCTATGTTGACACCTGTATTCAAACTTAAATCTTCCTCCAAAAATGGGTTCCAAAGTGTGCGCATATTTGCGACCGTGACTGTATAAGATCTCATATTGACAGTAACATTTAAAAGTTTATTTTCCTACTTAACGCAACTATAATTTAAGGAAACTGTAGCGTATGTTCGTTAGTATAAATGACCGTTTGTTTCTTACAATTACAATAAATAAATAAAAAACACCTAAATCCATTAATCCTGGTCCTATAATAAGCATTGTTCAGTAAATGTAAACAATGTGAGTCACCTAATAAGACTTGATGCTATCGGTCGATATCATTTGTGTATCTTATCTACTGCCCCGCATTTATGACGTGCGTTTTTGTCCACGGATAGAATCGGCACCTATACTTAACTGGATGTCGATTTCCATATTATGCAACAATGAGTTTTTGCAATTATAGTCTAGACAGCATAACTTTGCACAAGCATTTTTTCGATATTCTTTAGATGGCAACAATTTTGCCTATCAATTAACGTTTCATTTAATTTTGTAGAGAATTTGTTGCCAAGTCACTGAAGTCACGTTTTTTTTAATTTACCGATTTTTTTCTTCTGCATAATTATGCTGGTCAGACCGTCATTCAGACTCTTAAGCATTATTATAAATAACTGCACAAAATTGGGAATTTCTATCAAATCAGTGGGATCTAATATGTTCTTCGGTTACCGCGATAGTTACTCATGAAATAAAACTATTATAACGAATTACCGCGCGGGTGACTTCAAATTAGTGATACAAAATAATAAAACATGAATCTATGAATGGTTTTGAACAACTTTTACTATGAGTCCAAAATATATGAAAACTCAAGAAAAAAATTGATGCTTCCATATCACCAATTTGAAGTCACCCTGTATATCGCGTATATTAATCAAATTTAACTACATCCAGACGTTTCGAACACTCTACAGGGTTAGTGGTCTGGCTATTTTGAAAATAACCATAGATTTAAATGTTAAAATCAACCACATTATTACATAACCTCCTGCCGCCCAGACAATTCCTTCGTTGTATAGGAAATAGAATAGAATTTCTTTTGTTTTAGGAGACCTTTAAGCCTCTAGGCGGCTAGGGGATAACATAAACATCGATATCGAGAAATCAATACAAAAAAAACTCCTTTAGTCCCATCTCGTAGCCAGATTTGGTAGCTAGCTACGAAATGAGAATCGTGTCTTCCCATCTCGTATCTAGTAGATGGGAACAATTTTCCCATCTCGTAGCCAGATTTACTAGCTGGCTACGAAATGAGAAACATGTCTTGCCATCTTGTAGCTAGCTACTAAATGGGATCAATTTTGCCATTACACACAAAATTGATTTTAGGTAAAAAAAATATTTTTATCTACACAAATATCGTTAACTGCTCTAAACGCGTTCAGAAACAATAAACAATGACCAGCATTACCCACCATCAGAACTTGGCACATACATAAAGTTAACATTATATACGATTTTTCCGGAGGTTATGAGTTTTAAATTTGGAACAGCTGTCAGATTCAAGTGAGGTGTCTATTCTGGTATCTATAGATATTCAGCCAGTCATCGACACAAAAAGTTAATTCAGTGTGTTTTTCAGTTACAATCGGACGATATTTTCATATCGAGTGACACAAGATCAGGGACATCACTCGATTGTCTATGATTTAAAAAAAATTACAGAGATTCAAATCGCTGCCAATCCGAGCAGCTGTCTTTTGTTTGTTGGCTTACTACTACAAGTGAACAATTGTGAAAAAATGGAATACTTAATACTGATAATTACTTGATAATGAGTGACAGTGACTCGGATAACGATATGAGCACTCTGCCGGACATATTCAATGCAGCTATGACCGCAACTAACAACCTGTTGCCGCAAAAGTAGAGAGCCAAGTATGAGAAAGCTTTGTTTCTGAACGCATCTTAGAGCACTTATGATATGTGTGTAGATAAAGTAGTGTATGCAACTATACGTAATCAGGCATTACAACACTCGTGTGATGCTATTATGAAACTCACCTTCGGTTCGTTTCATAAACCCACACTCGAGTTGTAATGCCCCTCATTACGTACGGTTGCATAAACTACTATAGTCTATATTTTTATAGTAATTAAAAATAGCGACAGAGATATAATATTCATTATATTGATATTGCCTTTAGTCTCATCTCGTAGTGTGTGTATGTTTTTCCCAACATGGAAGAATGGTCTTACGGCCCTTTGAGCCAGCTTCGAATCGGGATTATTTTTCCCATCTGGAAGCCAGCTTCAGAACCTAGCTACGAGGTGGGACTTTCAATTTCCCGTATAGTAGCCAGCTTCGAATCGGAATTATTTTTCCCATTACGTAGCTACCAAATCTGGCTACGAGATGGGACTAAAGGAAAAAAAACTGCACCAAAAAAAATGTACCAATGTGACAAGATAACTGGGTTTATTGATAATATATTTGGGTATCCTAAAATATGATTATTAAAACATTGCTCAAATAATATTCCACATTGTTTTCAGAAACCTGTCACGGTCTCCGTCGCCATCACTCCGCAACCCCGACAGCAACGAACAACTAGACAATGACAAGGTAAGAGATTTCACTTATAAAGCCAGCTATGCTATTCTCTTATTCACACATTCGACGCTGCGTTCATCAACGAGCTCGACGACGAGACAGCCTTCACTTCGACGTCGAGCGCAGCGCTGCCAAGAACGGTATTCACTAACGTAGAACAATTCGTCGTCGAACTGTAGGCGGTAACTCTCGACGCAGTGTAGTTCCAGCTCACACCGCATTCGTCGCCGAGCGCTAGTGTCGTTTAAAGTGCATTAGTGAATACCATTTTTTACGCTCGACGTTGCCGCAGCGCTGACACAGCGCTGATAGCAAGGCGGTTTCCTTAGTGAATAACACTGCTGGCGTCCACATGTCCGTATCGTACGCATCGGACGCGTCGCATCGCATTTCGTCCACTGTTGCGGTACGTGGGTGAATCAACTTTTTTCGCATGTCTGTTATTGCCATGGTTACGGTCGCCTGAGCCACGCTGGTTTTATGCAAAATGATGTTACTTAAATTATGCAGACATGCCAGTGCATGTCTGTAGGTGGTGGGTAATAACAGACAGAAAAAAGCTGATTCACCCACGTACAGCTATGCTATTCTCTTATTCATACATTCGACGCTGCGTTCGTCAACGAGCTCGACGTCGAGACAGCCTTGTCAAAAATCCTATCTGTTTTATTTGACATTAGGAATCGAGGCTGTGAGCGAGGTTGTGGGCGAGTTCGTCGCTGTTTTTCATTAGAGAATACGAAGTTCATACATTAAACGTCAAACTCTCGACGCAGTGTAGTTCCAGCTCACGCCGCATTCGTCGCCGAGCACTAGTGTCGTTTAAAGTACCTACATTAGTGAATACCATTTTTAATTTCGACGCTGCCGCAGCGCTGACACAGCTAAAAATGTATGTGAACTCAATGATTAAGGTTTTAAGTTGGTGATAAAACCAAGATAGTGTTCTAAAAATGCGTGATTATGAAACAAATCAAGTTTTTAGGTTTGTTTACTTTTTTCTACTAACGGTATACGTGGATAATTTTACAACAATGCTCCAAATGTAAATTCCCTTTCATAGTATGTTGCGGTGTTAATGACTTAGTTCCCAATGTCAGACTGTGAACTGTGAAGCGTGGCTCACACGAATTGATGCGTGTAATGTAATGAGCCTTCTGGAGGCCGAGGTCACTGGCCATCGACATCCGCAATAAATCTGCTATTGCAGCACTAAATACATACCCCCTTAAGCCCCTTATTTATAAACGTCTCCTAACAGCAGATATGTATGGTTTGTCCCTTTCTGTCTTATCGAATCGATAAGACCGAAAGTGACAAACAATACTTATCGGCTTGCTAATTTAGGAGACGATTATGAATAAGGGGGTATGTATTTTGTGCTGCAGTGCTTGATAATGGAGATATAAAGTCTTCGAAACATGTCGCGCGTAGTAGTGACTAAATAGTAAATACACGTGAGTTTAACCGTTTAATTATGCTTATAGGTACTTATATGTCTCACGAAAGCTTAAAGTCAATTAACCTCCTTATTCATAAACGTATCCTAACTTAGAAAGCCGCTAAGTAGGTATTGTTTGTCCCTTTCGACCTTATCAATATATCTAAGTATAACACCGAAAAGGACACAATACTTAGTGTCTTAAGTTAAAAGACGTCTATGAATGGGGGTTTTTGATACTATTTCTGCCACTATGGGGCGGTGAGGAGGCAGCACTGCGGCGTAAGGTCCAACGAACTGTCAC
>JALPQI010004549.1:0-58792 GCA_025490895.1 Thaumatotibia leucotreta
AGTTCATAGTAATGGTTGGTAGACTCGGTCGTTCCCTTCTTCCCTGTATAATTTTGTTTCAACGGCAGAAGTTCAAGATAGTTCGCTTCTGATCTGCCGTTTACAAAATCTGCCGAATCAATTTTGACTCATAATTTTTTTTTTTTTTGCCGCCAAATCTGCCGCCCCTAAAATCTGCCGCTCTAGGCCATGGCCTACTTGGCCTACTGGTAAATCCGGCACTGTGCATGGTACTAAAGCAGTGGTATCTATGTGATGTTTACTGGTCACTGGTCCCATTTTGAATAATGGAATAATTTGTTAGCGATTTAATTTGTTTATATTTTATCGACAAGTTGAAACTATATTTTAATCTATTTGCATCAATCTTTTTTCTGCACCTAGTTAAATTATGTAGATACTTAAGTATTTATATGTATAATATATGTAGAGACAGAATATGATATAATATATGCTGGGTCAACCTGTCTGTCTATCATCGGGCTGAAACTTTTAAACTACATAGTATCATACTAGTTAGTATTTAAATTGGAATACTCCTAATAGATAATAAGGTACATGCATACTACTATCCATTGCCGACCATACGATTCATATGTACCCACTTTACTAATTTGGTTTCCACCAAATCTTGACGCACGAATTGTAATATAAATTTCGGACACTTTTTTTATAGTCTGAATCGACACAGCTCGCGATTATGAGATAGAGTCAGAGAATTTTTGTTTCTACTTAGGAAAATCTAATTAATACTTATCGATTTCGAGACACTTATTGTAATACACGACCACCGGCTTAAATTTAAAGTTCGTCCTGCCACCAAGCCTATATACTACCGCGAAAATCGAAATTCGTTTTCGAGGAATTTTTCTCTGTCACTCCAACGAAAACGTCATTAAAGTGAAAGAGAAAAATCTTCGAAATTTGCGGATTTTGAAGTTCGAAGTAGGGCCGCAGGTTTTTTGACTGCGGCATTAAGTGTTCATACTCGTAAAATCCAATGATCCGTAATCAAGGTTTACCTGTCTGCTGGCTATCGATTCGAGCACTAGGTTAATGGGCAACGACCTGTAACCTAAGCCTGTTAGTCTGTGCTAAGCCGTCTGGAATCTAGGTCTAACCTGATTTGTGGCCTGGAAATGAAACTAGCTATAAGACATGATACTTGCCGCGAACATCAAAAATCATAAGACACATCAAAAGTAGGTATAGTTCGTGAAATATAAATTGGTAACTTTCTACCTACATTATAGTAAAAATAAACATTCAATTTATATTTCTCGAACTATACATTTCGTAAATCTGTTTCTATCACTCAAATTATGCCTTTATTAGGTCAAAATTATTTTCGCTGTCTTGTTTCATACCACTCTGACGCGTTTTTAGTTGCTGTTTCGACTCAGTATATTGAAAAATCCGGTGAAGTTGTATTTCTTTTTCACGCAAG
Organism: Thaumatotibia leucotreta; assembly: GCA_025490895.1. NCBI lineage: Eukaryota > Metazoa > Arthropoda > Insecta > Lepidoptera > Tortricidae > Thaumatotibia > Thaumatotibia leucotreta. The sequence goes on from JALPQI010004549.1 coordinate 1,448, forward strand.
ATTTTAATTAGGTACATGAGAAATTGAAAACAAAACATCATCTCTTACAAAAATGATCACTCCGTCACGGTTTAAGGGACACAAAATAAGACAACGAAAATAATTTTGAATCTGTGTATGTAATAGAGTGACATACACAGATGCTCAAAATTTACGATAAAAATGATAAACTAAATATACAAACATGAAATAATATACATTTAAATATTATATGTCATATATACCTACCAAAGAAAAATACTGAAGCTTACCAACGCTATAGAAGCTACATGAAAAATAGAAACTTAAAAAATATTTCATAAAACAATTTGTTCAACAAAAGGTTGTTCCACAAAAATATGAACATAATAATTACGTGTAAAATGATATACATGTGCGTCTAATTTTATGTTAGAAAAAGTATTTTTGAATAGGTAAGTCAAATCCTATTGAGCAAATGTTTTATGTTTTTCTCGTTAAAAACGTTATTCGGGTTACGATTTCTTTATTGTTTCAAGAGAAACTTGTAAGTAGGTATTGTACTGACGAGAAATTAAAATTATTTTGTTTTACCAGTTATATTTGCTAGTGACTTTACAAATGAATCTAGCTTAAATGAATCGAACACATTAATTCGATTGGCGTACCTAATCCCTCACAAATCGTAAGGAATTAGCTTCTTGCGGTTGAGTCGGGTTACCATTTTGTTTTTTAGGTACTTATTTTAGATAAGAAGGTTACCTATTGATTTATCCTCGTTATGTTCGAATAATAAACATTTTTCTACCGGACGGGTTGGTAGCTAGGTACGTTATCTGTATAGACAACCCTGGGATGAGTCAGATCCGTTCACAGATTTACTTACTTAAACATAACATTAAATGGATATAACTAAAAGAGTCTTTTGTAAACATGGAATCTGTAAGTACATATTTGCCAATACAGCGTAGCGACAAATGAAAATAAAACAACGACACGACGAAAATATTGACTTTCAAAACTTTCTTTTGAGATCCTTATGCTTTCTAAAAGATGTCCTGTGGCCTATTTCACCATAATTACAATTGTGACAATTGTAAAATATCACTGTTACTGACGTCACAGGCCTCCGTAGGCTACGGCTACCGCTTACTATCGGACGGTCCATGTGCTTGTTTGCCACCAACATAAATTTATTACTAATAACGTTATTATATCGTTAATAAACTACTTTTTATTTTCCGAAACCCGTGACAATTGTCGCAAGGTTTAGTACAATTTTCATTAATTCTTGACATGAGGTTCGGCTTATGTCGGAATTTCGCTACAATTGTCGTGATTTTTGTGACAATTGTAATTTTGCTTCGCATAAAAGTAGCTATTTACTGCTGATTTATTTAAGTTCCTGCACTAATTTTTATGCTGGTGGCAAACAAACGCACGGCCCTTCCGATGGTAAGCGGTAACTGTAGCCTATAGACGCTCCCTATTGGAGAAACTGTAGATTTACAATTGTAGGACTTGTCAATGTTGTGAAATTGGGGCCTGGACACACTACACTATTCAGTTAATTGAAGAAATCATCCACACATTTGAATACCTACATAAAAAGAAAATCAATGTCCTTGCAAAGAAATCAAACCACAATAAATAATCCAAACTCAACGTATTTACGTAACCTAGTACGAAGACAACAACCTGATCTAGTTTCACCGTTCATTCACTATTCTCGAGCGTAACTGTTCCGAATCTCGACTCTATGACTTAAAGAATAGAGTACCGTCGTAGAACTTAGACGGGATGCAGTGCACATGCCCCTATCGATTTGCTATTTATAGACGAATCGTCGGCCGGTTATATCTAGCCTGTATACAGTCAACATAATTATGTTAAATATTTACGAGTTCAGAACAATATTATTTTTAGGGATACTATACGCTGCTTCCTATTATGGTACGGCACTATTAATGTATATATATTCATTTTAACACTGCAACACGAACTTGCCAAGGAGTGCTACGCGCTACGCTCATAGTCGATCTAGTGATTTTTCCGCTTTGTAGCGAAAATGGACCTCCCACAGAGAACTCCCCTCGAGAGATCCCGGCGCTCAATCTGTTACAGAAACTAATAGTTAGATGTATTTGTTTAGCAATAATCAATTGATAGTAACCATGCGCTCTTAGATTTGAGATGTGTTAAAAGTGTCACTGACGTCAGTGACACTGGTGCCAATAAATCTCTAAACACTTCTACTGACAAAATGAGATTACCTACCAAATCGTTCCTTAATCCTAATTTATCAATTCCCTTCATCTAATGATGATACAAGAGTAGAACAATGTTCCTAGGAGAATATAAGGTGGAGACGAAGCACCTTGTATTCAATTACCAAAGTTAGTTTTAATTTTAATTGTTTGTAGAAACTTTAATATTTGCTTTACGTCAATAATAAATTTTAACTTATTACCAAATAATGCCAAGTAGCTAATAGCGGTATGTGCGGTTAAAGGGGCATGATTTCGAATGTAGTTCATATAATTGTGCCATTATTAACTTTATTTATTAATGAAATAAAACTATGAAAACGGATAAACTCGCGTATATTAACTAATTTTAACTTCATTCCGAGTTTATCCGTTTTCATAGTTTTATTTCATGAGTAATCCTCGCGGTAACCGAAGAAAATATTTTATTTATTAATTTAAACTTTATTGCACAAAAGTAAAACTTAACGTACAAAAGGCGAACTTAATACCATGAGGCATTCTCTACCAATTTACTTAGGGCAAACTTTCACTGACTGATATAAGTAAAAAACTACGTACAAAATAATTAACGAAACATAGAAACTAAATACTAACGTAAGCCCCGTTTCGACTACCACTCGGCCCAAACGTGCCAAGAATGCTAAGCAGCATTCCCGCGCTGGATAGCTAGCGAGTAGCGATATTCATTCAATGTACACTCGGTCGACTGCAAAGAGAATGTATTTATTTTTCACCTTATTAAATGCAGATGCAGTACTAATTTATACTAAATTATGAAATGAAATTCAACCTTGCGCTGTAGAATGAAATGAAGTACTTAAATAAGAAGATTTTTTTTAATGACACTACTCCCATCTCTGTTGGATTTTTGTAAATTTTGACGCATAGTCCTTTGGATATATCTGTTTGTAGTCGACTGTACCTAAATAACAGTAATATTTTACACAAAGATGGCTGCAAAATATGGTGCAGACTTATACATATGTGTAGTCTAAATAAGAGACGAGAGAATTTTGAGCTAGGTGAAAATTTGCTACCTTCTTTGTGTAAGATGTGTTTTATGTATGGTATCTTGTGACTGTACAGCTATAGAAGTACTTCATCACCATAAATTGTCATCCCTTTTTTAAGCCCTTTTTATAAATTTTACAAAGAGTTATTAATAGCAACTCAACATTTGTAAATGTTTACTTTTTAATCTACAACAACAATACATAAGTACCTACATTACACCAATTAGGTAACAAATCTTGTTGATTAAGTCTTATGCAATGGTATAATTTCACTAGACAACAGTTACGATGCGATTCATAGTTAATTTATTCACGAAGTAGAACCCAAGAGACACCAAACTTTTTAGAAGGTCAAATCACAACTCAGATTATTTATTCAGAGATTCGACTACTTCAACATTCAAAAGATTATATTTTTGGGTGAACAATTTTCTTCACTTCAGTGTATATGAATGTAAAGTTTCGGTTCGGATCCTACCGACTGCGCCAATAGTAGTGTTTAGTAATATATACGTTATGTCTTAATTTTCCCTTCAATGTATTATTTTAAGTTCTTATATCTACCAATCACTTTGCATTGTACACTAGTTAATACAGTCAGCAATATCAAGTCACACAAACAGTATCTTTAGTATAGTGTTTTAAGTCAATAGAAAAGTCCGGTGAAATCGAATCGATTCCAAAAACATGTGAATGTGACTAAGTGGCAAGAAATCGAGAAGCTTATTTAATTGGGTCGACAAAAGGGAAACTAAATCCTTTAGTAAACAATCCTCTCGAGCAGGGCTATCTGAGCTTCATAGCATTAATCATCCGTGACGTCCCGCGGCGTCCGTATTACCACGGTTATACTAGAACGAGCGGGAAATGTATAAGATAATTATACATGGCGCTCTTGTAAATTCTATTCTATTGAGAGAAATCGGTGACATGAGATCGGTGGTACCCAAATTCACGTTTAAACTTGGCTTGTAACCACCTTCAGCGGAAAAATATGGATAATGAAAAATGGAATGGAAAATTCAAATTACTTGCCTTTTAATATACATTATTCATTTATTAATTACAAGTTTCCCGACACGTGCAGTCCCTAGGCTGAAATCTTGGCTTGCCAAGTAAGTACCTATCCATTGCAGTTAACTATGACTTAGATTGCAACGTACAAAACATTGAAAAAATAAAATGTAGCTTCTGTTTTGGGGGACAAAAAGTTTAAATGAAAGAACATCAGCAAAAACATTTCCCATTTAATCCCGTTTTAAAGCTACAAGGCCACTGAATATAGTTCCCGAAACCTTTTACATCAAAACGGTCCATTCAGAGATGTTTGCTGTCTGTACATTCACGGAGAAATGAGGTTGGCTCTTTCATGAATTCATGAACAAGAGACAAGTGAAAATAGACTTTTGAAGCTGCGGCCCCGGATGTTCCGCTAATAGTTTATCGTTGACATTTATTCACGTTTTATTTCCATGGGAAACGACGACATACACTATGAAGATAGACCTGGCCGCGTCCGGGACTATTGAGCTCCATTTTATCTATAATGCACCATGTGACGATGGAGCTATGAGAGCCCGGCTCGTTCTAGTATATAGTTTGTGATGGATATTTTTCCGGTTGAGAGATTCAGGAAAATGAAAAATGCCTGGTCATCTTAATGTTGTTAAAGAAATACTCCTTTTGATACTACGACCTTAAGCCCTCAACAGTATTAAATTGATCCTTATAAATGCCCTTTCATTCGTATTTAAGCGTTTTAATCAAGACTTTACCTAAAATAAAGGAAATGGCAATCTCGGATCCTGACCTTATTTAAGTCTTAGTTTTGAATGTTAAGGATATTTTTTAGCCTTTATTTATTTGACAATTTGAACAGTCATCATTCATTTTGTCAGAGCTATAAAAATACTCATTATTTTTTTAATGCACCGTAGGCTTAGGTTACTCTTTTCCATAATAACTTTTCCGTTGCCTTGAAAAATGCCTGATAAATGAATAAACAAATAGGTACTTCGTTAGGTATACAGGGTAACGTCTGGCCCGGAATCTTGGTTGACGCCATAGTTGCTCAGCGTGACTGGACAGTCTTCTGTTCAGTCCTGACCCACATGTCACCCACCTGTAGGTATATGTGAAAAACAACTGGACTTGGAAAAAACTCTGGATTCCAATCCGCAACTGAAAACTCCACAGCTTGCCATTATGCTACCTAACAACTACTTCTTTGGTGTTCCAGCGGGTAGCATCTGAGACACCCTGTCCCGATGGGCGCTACTGCCCTCCTCATTGGCTGTGCTGCGAAGCTGGCTGCTGTGCTCCGGCCACAGCCCCGCCCAGAAGAGAACAAGAGGTTAAAGAGGTCTATCGGTACCCCTGGTACGCTCAATGGTAAGCGTTCTACTTAGCTGTAGTGTTTTAAGGCTAAGTTCAGAAGAACACGCGATTCATTTATTTAGTTGACACTGAGTTTCAAATCTTGCGGGTGATGCACTTACTCACGATGGCGTGCTTCGTCAATGTCCACAACATTGATTTATTATTTTGAACTTAGCCAATTAAGCCACCGTACAATAGATCGTTGTAGAGTTTGGTGGGAAGGAGTGAAAGAAGACCTGTGGCCGTGCAATATCTAAGAACCTCAGAAGAATGTCAATTAGTCCTGTTACCGTCGCCGTCGAATTGGAGTTAATGGCATATTGTACTGTACTCAGTGTCGGAAATGTATTAAATGTTAATGAAAGTTTAATACATACTAATAATTAAGGGACCATTAGCCAAAAATGTGGTCCACCACCTACCGATTCCATTCCCTGGAATCGGAAAAGACGTATATTTCTGCCAGTCGTAGACGTGTTTTTTGGAGTTAATATTAGTGTTTTAAGTTTCTGTTTGTGTTTTCCAGGCCAGTTCTCTTCCTCCTCGGAACCCTAGGAGGGATCCTCATCTGCTGCGTGTGGTGCCTCGTGTTCAAGCGGCCGCGGTACTCGTGCGCGCTTGCGTGCTGCCGGCGGCCGGTGTCAGACCACGACTCCGCGGGCTCGGTGTACCCGCCGCCTCGGTACAGCCGCTGCGGCTCCTTCCATCAGGCACCACCGCCGTATGAGGAGGTGAACTTTTAACAAATTATTTCCACGGAGATTACTCCTCCTAACCATACTATTATCAGATATTTAAAAGCACTGGACACTTTGATCCTGAGAGACTTCAGAGTTTCGACTAAGTCGTTTCCAGGCTAGTTCTCTTGCTTCTAGATACGGTGAGTTGGTAACACCAGTGTTGGATACGTTTCAAGCAGGCACCATTGATAGATAGACTGAAGATTGGTCTGAACTTTGAGTCAATCGTTTCCAGACCAAGTATTTTTCTCCTAGGCACGGTAAATTGGTAACACCAGTGTTGAATACGTGTCCAACAGGCACCTTTGATACATTGTTAGACAGTTCACTTCTTAATCCTCGGGGACTTCAGAGCATTAAGGTTGTATAGATTTTTTTCCATATATACTTACTCTTAGGCATTTTCCATATGATTTCTACTCAGAACCACGAGTTTATTGGATCCCAATAGAAGATAAAAATGTGTTCCAAAACTTCCATACATTTTTACTACCGGTACACAAATTGTATGAAAAATTGGTAACGGTACCTACCTATGGGAAAAAATATTATTGTTATCGTTGAATAATTTAACCATTTTTTTGTCGACAGGTGACAAGCAAACCGGACTTATTTCCACTAGTCATCACATGCGAGGAAGGCGACGGCAAATCTGGCGGAAACTATCTCATGGTCCACTACTTCAGAAACTATGTTATTCGAGCGCCTGGTGAGGATTTTTCTTTATCTTTTACTGCTAAGGTGACTTGAGACAGTGCGACAGCTAAATCTTAGTCCAATAGGCCAAAGAGTATAATTGAAGGGTCCACGGAAAAAACATGTCCACTGCTTAAAAAAACCAGGGCAAATTCAGGTGGTTTTTCCTTCTGTAATTTGAATTGACTAGACATGTTCTTTCCGTGAACTCTTCAATTATCCTTGAAGCATTCCAATATCCCTAACGTAATGTCATTTCACTGTTTATGAAAATCACCAAACAAGCATTTACCTACTCAGAAATCGAACGACGAACCCGAACGAATTCGACCCTGCGGCCCTACCGCGAAATCGAAATCCTCCGATTCCGATCCGATTTACCTCTTTCACTCAATGACGCCTACATGAGTGACAGAGAAAAATCCTCAAAATTTACGAATATATCAATTTTCGCGGTAGGTGGCGTGATCTCTAAGACCGCGTGCCGGGTGATTTTCTAAATATATGTCGAGTCTGAAGGCCGGTGGAAGAGGATCTTATCTTATCTTATTGGTGGGGCCCTTACGGATACACTTCGACCCATTGGGATGGGATTTTTTGTGTGATTGCCCCTGTTTCACCAACCCCAGGGATTGTCCTATCAACTCAATATGTTTGAAGATGGACCCTAGAGGTAGCATTTTGACCTCCTTCGGTTCCAGATAGCCGATGGAAGAGGAACGTGTATACCTCTTATTTTGCCGCCCATGACATAATATATTGTACCTACTCGTTCAGTATGCACAACCTAAGCATTAATTGAACTTTACGGTGGGGTTAGATTGTTTTGTGTAAGACTAAGTAACCCATGACATTTTATTTATAAGGAAATTAAAAAAAAAATGTGCGAGGTGCCCAATCTGTTTTAATAAGTCTGTAAGTAATTCTAGGGACTACAAATCAACGCCCCTGTCGTACCCTTAAAAATACTTAACAATCTGGTGGAATTTAGTCATTTATATTAATTGCCTTTGCCCGAGATGAAAAGTTTCGAGTTTAAAACTAACGCCAAAGCATTAAAGTTTATATTCCAACAGCTGTTAAATTAGATGACTTTGAAGAAACTAAGCCTATTACACTACAATTATTCAAATAGACTTAAAGCGAATAATCAAATTACTCAGACTCAAGCCAGTTCATTCCAACTCTGTAGAGCGGACATATCAGCCGGGTCTGAACAAAAGGTTTCCCACCACAACTGGTCGAGCTGGTTCAGTGTAAAGTGCATCATGTTAACTCCTGTGAAGAAAGTGATGAAGCAGCATCAGGGTGGGCTGCGGTTGGCAAAGATAAACTTAACTGTTGTTAGTATTGTATATCTTCTAGTCATTACGTAAAATGTTTTCTCGTACATTCATTTTCGTGAAGGAATCAGTATCGAAGTGTACCAGATTCGGAAGAAAAAAGAGACATCATACACTAACAATGCTGTCTTTACCATAAGGGCACTAGGGGCACATGCCCAGGGCCCCCATGTTCAGGGGCCCCCCTGAACACATGGGGACCAAAATATCGACAACTTTCCTCACATCTACTCGTCTACGTTTACTTTCCTTTCGAAAGGGGCCCCAAAATCTTTGGGTGCCCAGGGGCTCCCCCATAGTTAAAGACGGCCTTGTACACTAATCGACCTGTTCCCATGGTAAACTTCCGTCAAGGCTTGTGTTGTGGGCACTTAGGGATGTTTTGTTATCAATTTAATAGTGATGAATGATAATAAAGTAAACATAATATTTATGTTATGATAAGCATACGATCAAGCCCATATCAAGATTGTAATCCATTTACTGAATTCCTGATGTATAATGTTCCAGGTTCTTTATCAGCGACGAGTACTGCCGAATCTCTCAACTCCAGTTTCATATGCAACGCAGCAAATGAAGTGAGTAGCTTATTCAGGGCTTAGCTTAGCTTATTAATAATGACACCCGAGGTAGGTCGACCCAAGAGGTAACTAACAAACATAACAGACCTCAATAAAAGTTGGACGGTTATCAAGATCTGGCAATTTTACGTTTTTTTCGAACTTGGCCTCTTTTTTACACGTTTAATAATTTGCTTAAATAGCTTTTGTGCTATAAATTTTTCTTCATAACTTTATCAGAAATAGTTAAATTTTATAAAACAAGTGATATTTTATTAAAAACCTTATGTTAAATGGGAAAGAAACTATTAATTTGCAAAAAAATGAGCAATAACCATGTACTATGGTCTAGTATTTTTATTTCATAGCATAGGTACGACTAAAATCCAATTTTTTAAATTAATAGAGTTTCTTTCGCATTTTATAACTTTTTTATTAAAATATCACTTGTTTTATAAAATTTAACTATTTCTGATAACGTAACGATGAAAAATTGATAGCAATTTATTTATTACATTAACAAACGAGGCGGGCTTTGAACTGTATGGAACCTCACATCAAACGGAACGGGCTTCCGTATAGCTCCACCTTAGCACACTATTAATGGATTAGACACGACCTATTCTAATGTGAGCCATACTTTACCAGGCTGAAAATCAAGTCTAGTCTAGAAGTTTTTGGTTTCCTGGTGGAGAAGGTATCTGTTAAATTAATTTTCGCCCTGTCCCTTTTTTCTCATGACTGGAATACAGGATAGTAATATCACATATGTACTAAAGGATGTTTTTAACTGAGGATTGGATAATCAGCCCTTGATTAGATTGAAGTTACCTTTTACTTGGTTAACAATATTTATGTATTTCACTGATCACATTTAATTCGATCGCACTTTTGCCAATGTCTACATGTTACCAAACTCTAAGTTAACAAGACATTAGTAATGTTGTAAAAGGTCTCCGTGTAACCCCCGCAGGCAAATTCGAGCGTCCCGCCTCCGTATTCCACGGACTTCGAATCGTTCACGGGCTGCGGGCTACTACGCTCGCTGTCCTCACTAACGGAGAGGGAGCCCCGTGCTCCCCCTCGGTCCCGGACTGTCCCTGAACCGGTATCCAGAGAAACTACAGCCTTCAGGGAGAATCTTGTTACGTCGCCCGTACAGCCAATGGTAAGTCTTCTACGTGGCATTAAAAACTACTCTTATTTTAGTTGATGGCGTTACCTGTAATTAAATACGCTGTGTTCGTTTATGGATAGAGACTGTCCCAAACTACCGCTGAAGGTGTCTCTAGAGAAACCACAGCCTTTAGGGAGAATCTTGTAACATCGTCCATACAGCCAATGGTAAGTCTTCTGTGTGGCATTAAAAACAACTCTAATTTTAGTCGTAGTTACAAGTAAAACATAGAACCCCCCGCAAGCAAATTCGAGCGTCCCGCCTCCGTATTCCACGGACTTCGAATCGTTCACAGGCTGCGGTACTACGCTCGCTGTCCTCACTAATTGAGAGGGAGCCCCGTCCTCCCCCTCGGTTCCGGACTGTCCCTGAACCGGTATCCAGAGAAACTACAGCCTTTAGGGAGAATCTTGTTACGTCACCCGTGCAGCCAAGTCCATTATGCGGCATTAAAAACTACTCTTATTTTAGCCGTAGTTATGTGTCATTACCTGTCGTTAGATCTGCTGTTTTCACTTATGGATAGATACTGTCCCAAAGTGTGTTTAGAGAAAACACAATCTTGTTACATCCTCCATTCAATGGTGAGTTTTCTATGTGGCGTTAAAAACATCTCTTATTTTAGCCGTAATCAATATCATTACCAATAAGATTTACATACGCTGTCTTCATTTATGGATATAAACTGTTCCCGAAGGTGTAGGTTACTAGAGAAACCACAGCCTTTAGGGAGAATCTTGTTACATCCTCCATATAGCCAATGGCATGTCTTCCATGCGGCATTAAACACAACTCTTATTTTAGCCGCAGTTAATGTCATTATCTGTCATTAGATTCGCTTTCTTCACTTACGGATAGAGAGTGTCCCGAACTGTCCCTGAATGTGTGTCTAGAGAAATCACAGCCTTGTTACATCCTTCATATAGCCAATGGTGTTCTAGACGGCATTAAAAACAACTCAAATTTTAGTCGTAATTACAAGTTAGACGGAAATGCTGCTATTTTCACTGGTGTCACAAATTATGAGGGAAACTCGCTTCCCCACGATCCTTAACCGTCCTTGAATATGTATCCAGAGAACACGGTTTTCAAGGAAAAGCTTTTTACATTACATTCCTCGTTCAGCTAATCGTCGGGTGAGAATGCAATTGTGCTATACGCCACTTGCCTTGGTTTAGAGGAGAGCGAAATGAAACAAAAAAAAAATATTTCTTGTGATGTCTTATAATTTTGCAATATTTAACTTAACTGACACTTTAGTATATTAATTTACTACATTTTGTTATATACAATTAATGTTTAACTTATAATAATCATGAGATATAAGTAGTTTTACAATTGCCATATCCATTTTGGTAAGAAAATGTTTAACTTGCAATGTATGATATGACACATAGTTATGGATGTGTCACAAAATGTTAGTGCAATGTCAAGAAATGCAGACATTAAAAGCAATTGTTTATGTAAATAAAAGTTATTTTACAACTAGATTTATTTCAAGTCAAGACGATAATTTATCTCGAATATGAAGACATAATTATTCACGTAAATACATATGGTGCCAACATTGATTTCTAATATTTTTATGTGAATATTTTTTTTACTTTCTTGTACCATCTAATAGGAGACCTTCTCTATTTTGTGAAATGATAAGCTTATCAACGACATCTAGTGCTAATGTAAAAAATATCGATGAGAACAGCTTATAATACGTTTACTAATGAATGACATATTAACGTTATTATTTCTTATCAACGAATAATATTACAGTTTAAGTACCTACCTAAATAAACGCTCTATAAATTAAAAGACATGTCATGTAATATGTACTGCAGGAATAGTGACCGAGGCCTCCTGTGGCCAGGACTTAAACGGCATGGCAGGAAAGCAGGAGGTCGCTGGATCAATTCCAATCCTGGTCATAGGGGGTTCGATCTTTTTTCTGTAATATATGTAATTTCTTACAATTTATGGTTAGGTACTCATAATTATAAATATTATGTATTTATACCACCAAGTTATTAAGATAAAAACTTGAAGTACCTATGAATGACACAAATCATTATAACTCAAACCTACCTTCTTTATTGTCATTCATCAAAAGAGAGGGTAGGTAAAAAAAGTACCTATCGAATCGATACAATCAAATCGATTAATGGATTATGTCACAAAAATGTTGATCGGTTAGTCGCTTGGCACACTGATAAACAGGCTGTTAACCGTAAATTTGTGTCATGTCCGGACATGGCACAATATTGTAATCACTATTTATTGCGGTTTGAGGATATGGCACAAAAATATATGTTTTTTAAAAATATAAAATAAGAATTTTTTTAAATCGATTAGTGTTATGAACTACAAAAAAAATATGCTATCAAGAACCATTAAAAACCGATTTTGCTTGAAAATGGATATGGCACAATTGCATTCTCACCCGTCGCAATGTTGAGTCTTAGAAATATGTTGCATCAAATACGAACCTCATTTTAGTTCCTGTTGTACTACTAATGAGTATTACCTACCGTACCGTACTATGTTCGCTGTCCTCACAAACGGAGACCTCCCGAATCATTCCTAAACATATATTCCAAAACCACAGCCTTCAAGGAGAATCTTATTACATCCCCCGTTCAGCCAATGTTGTCATGGGCGAGTCTTAAAACTATGTTGTATCAAATACGAACCTCATTTTAGGTACCTCCCTTGTACCACCACCATTCAGTATTCAGTAATGAACAGTTGACTAGGTATTATAATAACGATATCCTTCCTCTTTACAGCAGGATCCTTCCTTCGACTTGGAACTAGAGCTGATAGACTGCGAAATGTACTGCGACGGAGCCTGCAAGCCCAGGCTCGGGGCCTCCCCTCCCGCGCACCGCTCCCCCGCCCGCGACGACAACTACGAACACGAGGCCCTAGGCCTCCGCCACCTCTTCACTTGCCCCTCCACAGAAATAGCCGGGGCCTGCGAGTCCCCGCCGCAACCCACAAGCCCTACACAGTCCAGAGAATCAACCTTAAGGAGACCTAGCGACGAAAGAAGGCACCGGAGAATAGACAGTATAAAAAAGACTCCAAAGGCGAGAAAGACGAGCTTATATATGCCTTTGTCAGTGGCTTACCCTGTTAGGACACGAGTGTCGCCTGGATCTAGAGGTTCGTCTAGGTCCGCGCCTGCCACGCCCTGTGGGGCTCTAGTGCCGAATCTACTTCACTTTAGCCAAAGAGTGTTAGCGACGAGACATGGCTCGCGCTCGTCCAGGTGTGATGAAGAGAATGATCCGCTCCTGGACTCGGAAGCACGCCCCGACCACAAGTTTTAGTTTAACACGCTACGTTGCTTGACACCGTTTTTAATTTTTAACCTGGTAGTTCGGTTTGTTAAGATGTTACGGTTACTAGCCAAATGGATGAAGAAAGTGTTCTTGAATAGTGTATTTGGGAGTTCCGATATTTTATGCACGCGATAAACGCTAGAGCTTTTTCACATTTAGCGACACCCAATTAGCGTGAGGTTAAAAAACTTTAATTTCAGTAAGGTTTATAACGACAATTATACATACAATTTCTTTGAAAACTCGGTTTTGGTATTAATTTTATAAACTATAATAAGCGATATTATAATTAAGTTAAATTCCTAAAGATATCGTACTTAGTTGTCGTTACGAACCTGACTGCAACTAAGGTTTTTCTCGCGTTCATTGGGTGTCCTTAAAGGTGAAAATACCTGCTATCGTCATAGTGCCATTTGAGAAGATCCATCATTGTTAGTTTACGTGTTTCTCAGCTCCGGTTTCAGAGGATTTGTTTGACCTAAAAATCAGCTCGTCTTTATTCGAAATATACTTAAATATCAGTATTAGACCGATCGGCGAACAGCCGAGCGTGAACTTTACTAAGCTTTCATCCTGTCGCGAATGTGGAAGTCAATTACAAAGTATTTGGGCTACTTTCCTGCTGCCACTAATTTACTGTAAAGGTAAATATATAACTAGTGGGGAATATCACGAATTCATTTGGGTATTTATATTTGAATTGGCTCCAAATGAAAAAAAAACCTTCTAATAGTATCAGTGGTAAACTGGTAGTATGTATTTAATATACGGTTCTTTTGATTGGATATAATTTTGATATTGTACCGAAAGACGTCCACTGCTGAACACAGGCCTCTTCTAAAGATTGCCACAATTACAGGTCCTGCGCCATCCGCATCCATCCATTCACAATTTTTCGTCTGATAATTATAATGAAAGTACTCGTATTGTGCTATTCAGTACGAGGAGTAGGTTTTATCCAAATTCCGCAGGTAATATAAGCTACCAGTCACTGTTGATTGTTGAACCCTTAATAGGGCATCAGTGACACCTAAATTGAAGGCTTTGATCCATTTCAGTGACAAATTAAGTTTCAAAATACGGTGGTAAACATAGATGGGAATTTCTCCGAGCGTTTCAACCACCGTGACTTCGGTGGTAACATTATTACCCGATTTCCGTGGGTATCTCACACATTGTTTGGATATATTGGTAGTTGTCAACTACGTCTAGCAATATATTCAAAAGTTCTTGCATCTCTCACAGGATTGGTTTGATAAGGCTGCCACCGAAGTCACGGCGGTTGAAACGCTCGGAGAAATGCCCAAATATGCCCTTTTAAGGGTCAATGAATACATTTAGACAGTGACAGATATATGCTCATTAGATACAGCCGCGATACTCTTGTGCCAGGGATATCGAAACACGCAAGCTGACTAAGAACATCTTCAATTACATGTATTATTTTTTCGAAATATTAAACGTGCGGCCTAACAGACCGACTGTATTGTAACGCAGCCTAATTGCGCCCACCATCATCATTAGCCATACCATGAGTTGGAAAATAAAGGATACTTTAGGTTTCACTCGATACATAATACATTATAGGGACATCGGACTCCGCGGGGCGAATTTTCTTGATAGCTAGGGACTTCCTATATCCATGAACTCATTCATCGATACTTGTTCTACATACTAGTTGCCGCCCCAACTTTGTGTATATTTTTTGTAACTATGTATTGGTCTGAAGACAAGTATGAAAGTCACAATTAGCATCTTTAATCATTTTATATTTATGAGTGAAAATAAATAATGCACATTCAAAAAATAGAAGACTTGCTTAAAAAGTAGCTGAAGTAATTTAACGCGGGTCCAAGTTTCAACAATAGATGATGGGACAGTTACGTTTTCCAATAAGAAAAAGAAAATGTTATTGTTATTTTATTGCATTGTACTCTTTTAATAAAAAAAAACTTTATAAGCAAACCTTTGTGTGATCACTAGTATTAAAAATTAATATCGATAAACGAAGTCCCTAGCTGTCAAGAAGATTTTCCCCACGGAATCCGATGTCTAATTATAACGCGCTCGCACTGATATATTGGAGCAAGCACGATAGCCTGCTCTACGTATCGAGTAAAACCTAACGTTGCCGATACTTGCAAAGTCCTGGTACGGCTACTGACTGAGTCGTTCCCTTTCATTTGATCTTACCGCCAAACATTCAATGTCAAAAGGGACGGACAAGCCCTGCAATCCTAGCACAACTGGTGTTTGACGGTGACGCGACCTACTCGACGTATAAATTAAAAGGCGGCAAATTCAAATTTTCTACAGACAACCAAAATTACATCTCTCTACATTTTTTAAATTACCAAATAAAAAACCGACTTCTACCGATTTTTCTAAGATGCCATCATCAGACCCCGACTAGGCCAATGGGTGTTCGATTAAAACATTTTTAAATCGGTTCACGATTCTCGGATCGGAAATATCGAGTAACAAAAAAACAGTCGAAAGAGTTTCCTCCTTATGTAAAAGAGTGGAGTAGTCGCAAGACGTCCGCGAGTTGTTGTCATACACCAGTTATGCTAGAACCCTGGGCGATTTCTCGTAACTAGGCTGTAGGTCTCCGTGTGACAAAGTCCCACATTCTCAATGTTGTGAATGTCAATTTTATGCTCATTATTACCGTAGAGCGTTTTACGCAACTGTGTAGTTAGTTTAAATGTTATTTGAGAATTACGATATTATTATTGCATTTAAATTTAAGGAAAAGAGCTTGATGGACCATTGTTCACATGCCTTCTAAATAAGAACCTAATAATGCGTTGTATTCGTTTTATTTAGAAACTTCCCTTCAAAGGCACATTTTATAAAGCTACGGATAGACTTCAAATTATTGATACCATAATTAATAATAATAATAATAAACCTCCACAACCACGAGGTGTACAATCTCAGAAACTATTTTCTTAACAATGAGTGCGGAATGCATCGTGACGTGGTGGCAGTAGACCGGAACCTCACGCCGCTCTCCTTGGCAAAAGAGAACTGGCGCAGACCTGTGGTACTAAGCACCGAGGACCGCAAGGCGGTATGGAAGAGCAAGGAGCTACACGGGCGGTTCTACAAGGCCCTTACGGGACCTGACGTAGATCTGCTCGCGTCGGTGAACTGGCTACGATTCGGGGACCTCTTCGGAGAAACCGAGGGTTTTGCCTGTGCAATTGCTGACGAGGTTATCATGACGAATAACTACCGGAAATATATCCTGAAGGACGGTACGGTCGACATTTGTCGGGCATGCCGCCGTCCCGGTGAGTCACTCAGGCATATTATTTCCGGTTGTTCTCAGATTGCTAACACCGAGTACTTGCACAGACATAACCTCGTAGCCAGTATTATACACCAGCAGCTTGCTCTTCAATACGGCCTTGTGGACGTCGAAGTGCCGTACTATAAGTACACAACTGCACCAGTTCTCGAAAATGGTCGTGCCACGCTCTATTGGGATCGACCTATCATCACGGACAGGACTATTGTAGCCAATAAGCCTGATATCGTGCTGGTAGATCGATCGCAGCGCCGGGCTGTGCTCGTCGACGTCACCATCCCCCATGATGAGAATCTCGTGAAGGCCGAGAAGGACAAATCCAGTAAGTACCTAGACCTGGCCCACGAGATAACCGCCATGTGGGATGTTGACTCGACGATCATAGTCCCGATAGTCGTTACAGCGAACGGTTTAATAGCGAAGAGTCTCGACCAACATCTTAAGAGTCTCTCGCTAGATGGCTGGATCAAGGGTCAGATGCAGAAGGCGGTAATCCTGGACACGGCGCGGATAGTCCGTCGGTTCCTCTCTCTGCGACCTTAACCACCGGCAGCTTGGGCCCGCCCCGTTGCCGGCGGCATACTAGGTTAGGTTTTTTATAGTGTTTATATTTTGTATTGTTTTTGTATGTTGTATTGTATTTTACTTTTATAGACATTTTTATAACAAACCTAACTTGAGAAAAGAAATAAATAAAGGAAATAATAATAATAATAAGTTCGGCAGTTCTCGAAAATGGTCGTGCCACGCTCTATTGGGATCGATCTATCATCACGGACAGGACTATTGTAGCCAATAAGCCTGATATCGTGCTGATAGATCGATCCCAACGCCGGGCAATGCTCATCGACATCACCATCCCCCATGACGAGAACCTCGTGAAGGCCGAGAAGGACAAAGCCAGTAAGTACCTTGACTTGGCTCACGAGGTAACCGACATGTGGGAGGTTGATTCGGCGATCATTGTACCGATAGTTGTTTCTGCGAACGGTCTCATAGCGAAGAGTCTCGATCAACACCTCAAGAGACTCTCGCTAGGTGGTTGGGTCAAGGGTCAGATGCAGAAGGCGGTAATCCTGGACACGGCGCGCATAGTCCGGCGGTTCCTCTCCCTGCAGCCCTAACCACCGGCAGCTTGGGCCCGCCCCGTTGCCGGCGGCACCCTAGGTTAGGTTTTTTATAAAGTATTTATGTGTTTTGTATTGTTTTTGTATGTTGTATTTTATTTTAATTTTATAAATATTGTTATAAAAAGCCTAACCTAAGAGATATGAGAAATAAAGTGTATAATAATAAAATTTTAATTCAGAATAGATCCATATGTGTTAGTTAACATTCCCTTAAACCTATGTTAGTCTAATTAAGCGGTCCTACCGTGAACTACGAAATCCGCAAATTTCGGAGATTTTTCTCTGTCACTCTAATGACGCTTTAGTTGGAGTGACAGAGACAAATTTCCAAAATTTACGTACTTCTCGAATCAAATCAAATTTCCAAAATTTACGTATTTACTACTTCTTTTCGTTTTATTTAGAAACTTCCCTTCAAAGGCACATTTTATGAAGCTACGGATAGACTTCAAATTATTGATACCATAATTAATAATAATAATAATAATAATGATCGATCTATCATCACGGACAGGACTATTGTAGCCAATAAGCCTGATATCGTGCTGATAGATCGATCCCAACGCCGGGCAATGCTCATCGACATCACCATCCCCCATGACGAGAACCTCGTGAAGGCCGAGAAGGACAAAGCCAGTAAGTACCTTGACTTGGCTCACGAGGTAACCGACATGTGGGAGGTTGATTCGGCGATCATTGTACCGATAGTTGTTTCTGCGAACGGTCTCATAGCGAAGAGTCTCGATCAACACCTCAAGAGGCTCTCGCTAGGTGGGTGGGTCAAGGGTCAGATGCAGAAGGCGGTAATCCTGGACACGGCGCGCATAGTCCGGCGGTTCCTCTCCCTGCAGCCCTAACCACCGGCAGCTTGGGCCCGCCCCGTTGCCGGCGGCTCTCTAGGTTAGGTTTTTTATATTATGTTTACATGTTTTGTATTGCTTTTGTATGTTTTATTTTATTTTACTTTTATAGACATTTTGTAAAAAACCTAGCCTAAGAAATGAACGAAATAAAGAGAATAATAATAATAAAATTTTAATTCAGAATAGATCCATATGTGTTAGTTAACATTCCCTTAAACCTATGTTAGTCTAATTAAGCGGTCCTACCGTGAACTACGAAATCCGCAAATTTCGGAGATTTTTCTCTGTCACTCTAATGACGCTTTAGTTGGAGTGACAGAGACAAATTTCCAAAATTTACGTACTTCGGTATTTGCGGTAGCAGGCAAGTTCTCCAATTTAATATAAGTAATTGAAGATTGGCAAGGGGTTTGCCCCAGACCAGATTTATGAAATTGTATCTTTACAAAATGGGTCTTCCCTTCTATCCTTTTCTATTTTAATAGAAAAAATATAGTACTTAATATTTTAGTTATAATTATAAAAAAGAGTCACAACGGGCACTGGTAACACTGGTTGTTGAGCGCATCATTCAAAGTATAAAAATAAATAATCCATGTTTTTAGGTAGGTATGTTTACACTTTTTATGTTTTCCACTGACGAATAGATATAAAAAATAGGGAGACGGTTTTAACTTATTATTATAGAGGTAGGTATTAAAACAACATTAACAGCTGTATTAAGTACCATATTTTTTTTTATTAACACAATATACAGGGTGTTTTTTATATCATTAGCCATATTGCAATATGTGTTGGGTAAAGGCGTAAAAAAATATTTGGTAAAACAAAAATAATCCATTTTTCATTATCCTTTTTGTTATAGATTTTTTTTTAAATCCCATTATGTAACGAATGTTTGGTCACTATGATCACTTGCTTACTTTGCGTACTGCCCCACAATCTCATAACTGCCAAATCAGATTGGAAAGGGTGTTTGAGTTTGCAACTTTAATTAACCCGCATAAGGTAACTAATTCAATGCGTTATAACGTACGTAACAAGTTTCCTACGCGTGGTGGGGAATGGAGGTGGAGCTTAACTTGCAGGTAAATCTCACGAGACAGCATTATCAGTCTATCGCATACAGTACTAATAATGAGGGTATTTTGAGTTGCGCGCCGATCTGAGGGTAGTTTGACTCGAGTGCGTTCACGCAAGCGCACTCCTTCTTTGTTTACAGAGTGCTGTACAAATGGCACATGGCATCTTGCGATCAGCCGAGCCAGCATAATTTGACCTCAAGAACGGAGTAACTTAAATGTTCCGTCATACAAACGCGTACTGGTTTTCTCAGATATCGATTCTAATGCACTCTCTAAGCAAATTGAATTGTTGATGACGACGAGCAGGTACAGGTAGGTATGCGCTTGGGCAGTTTTAATCAAATAACAATCGTGTGTGCATGTAGTTAGGACATTTTATTCATTGTTTAGTGCCGATGGTGGGGTGAGTGACGTCGGCTGATCGGTGCTTGTGATGAACTCCTGATTGGCTAAGACTTGACTACTCAAACCTACTACCATTTTGTCTGCCATCGAATCGCACGGATTGAAACAAACTTGCCTAGTGACCACAAATTATGTTTTTGCCGGATAAAAAACGGAAAAAAAAAACAAAAAAAAAGTGTCACTTTTTTTTTCAAAAATGTTGTGTACTGGTGATCGCGAATGACATATCCAAATTTGGCTAACGACATAACAAACACCCTGTATAATAATAGTACAGTGTACATTGTGATGCATACAATGTTTTTTAACACACTTGCCGACAAAAAAAAAAGTTTTAAGACATAATATTATTAAATGACGTACTGACATTTCGATTACTCCCTAGGTAATTTCACTTTTCTATTAAACAGCAAGTGTTGAAAAATATTGTGATCCCTTCCGGAGTAGGCGTATGCGGGAAGTTCTCCAATGCAGTTTTATTATTTTACGTTCATATCGATAACACCAATAATTTTTCAGTGCATGTATTTGAATTAGCCGTTTGTAATAACGTAAACATCTGATGAAATGGTTAAAACCAAGGCTTTTGCCACACCAATATTTTCAGGTTATCATTATACTCGTAATGATTACATGTATCAAAAAAGAGAAAAAACTTATGACCCGAGATCACGCATGTCCGAGAACTGTCCATCCAGCAATTATTTATATTTTATTTTTTACTGCCCATATGAGTGAATTTTTACTGCCACGCGACAAAGCCATACATATTTACTTTAGCCTTAATCTAGATGGGAACCACAGATATAATGTAGAGTCTAATCATTTAAAAACTATACTGAGGAAAACAGTTACAGGCATATTTATAGTTCACATTTCCAACTGTGCTAAAAACGTCTATCTGCAATATCTGCGTCAGCGGTCCTACCGCGAACTACGAAACCCGCAAATTCCGGAGGTTTTTCTGTGTCACTCTAATGACGCCTTCGCGGTAGCAGGCCAGGGATCGGATACCGGTATTTTCTCCATAGAAAAGAACGCGTTCTTTTTCGTTCTTCGGTATGTAAATTATTTATTAATCGAGAGATCTAAAAACACGATATAGTTATTTACATAAAATATTGGACCATTTCGAGGTTTTTTAAAACAGGTTCTCCGATCCGTCATCTGCGTAACAGCTGAGGATTTTCCTAGCATGTAGAGCTCCAATTAGTCAACTTGATGGAAGTGGCAAGCCTGCGTCGAAACCTACACCTTCTGTGGGTTGGCCTGTTCATAGCTACTTCAGATGAACTCGTATCCCCTTCTACTTGCTCGTTTTCGGGCATATTATTGCCTCTACAGATTTCCAAAGCTTGATTTAAATCCAAATTGTCAGTTTCGAGAAGAATTTTGCGAGTATCGTCTCTCCGAATACCACAAACAATGCGATCTCTTATTAATCCTTCTTCCAAATGGTCAAACCGGCAATGTGCAGCCAAACTTTGTAACGCAATCACGTAATCATCGATGCTTTCGTCTTTTGCTTGGTTTCGAGTAAAAAAATTATAGCGTGCTATAGCAGAACACTGTTTCGGAGCAAAATAATCGTCAAACTTATTGACAAGCTTTTCAAAATCTTGCCGGTCTTCTGCCTTCTCGAACATGAAAGACGAAAATATACTGTAACCTTTTGGGCCGATCAACTCCAGTAGTAAGCCTGCTTTCACATCGGCTCCTCCTCTGTCACCTCCTGAAGCTTTTAGGAAAGCCGTGAACTGTGAATACCATTCTCGCCAAGCTTCAGCATGGTTTAAACATCCAGTTAAATTTAATTGTGGTGGCGGCCGCGGCCTCACGTTATACATCTTGTATCTAAACTCCGGTCAACTTAAACACAGGCCCTAATTTCTAAGAGATAATATTTAGAAGCACACAGTGAAAAGGATGGGAAGGTCGGTCAAGGTCATTTAAAGTACGATTCCTCAGTTGCCAAGTAACCGCATAAAGTGACATGCAACATCCAAACCCGAAAAGTTGTGACTTATACGTAATATGATACATGAGTTATTCATATTTTGTGAGTTTTTTACTTGGAATTGTCGAGCGACGTGGCACGAAATCGGACTACCCGTTTACTCTTATAAACAACTAAATTTACAAAATTCATAAAATACACAAACATGGCAAAGAAGTACCTCTAAGGTGAACTTATCTTATAGAAGAGGACCAATCCAAACGGATCGGTGGCGAGAAATCAAAAAATAAGAACATTCCCGTTGCCTATGAGGTTTTGGGATTCAAAATAGGTCCCCTGGGAGGTATTTGGAAGTTTCAAAAGGGTAGCTTTTTTTAATACGCTCCTACCTACCAGGGTCTATAACTAGGTAGTTAGAATTACCATACTTTAAACTTGAACTTATTTCTAAAATAATCTCCTAAGGCTCATTCTGCTTTTCAAAACCTACTGGCAACGGGAATACACTTAAGTCCCTATTAGTAGTCTAGACTTCTAGATAGTGTGGGCGTAAATATATCTTTACAGTACTTTATTTATATTGTTGGCTAGATGGATTTGGTAAGAAAATAAATATTATTTTTATTTTAATTCCTAGTACAGGTAACCCCCAACTCTTCCCGTAGGTGCCGTATGAGTCGACTAAGGGATTGAAGACTCACTGACCAATCACCATAGTGTCCATAGTGGACACACTACTGCGATCGCTAATTCGTTTGACCAGCATGGCTATTCATAATGCGTCCATACACCTAAGAGAGGCGTAAGTCCAACAGTGGACCAAGATAAGTTGACGATGATGATGGTGAAGACCCTATATATGTTATATTTATATACATATGTATATGACGGCGCGTCGTTGAATGTTGCACCTACATTAGTGATTTATGACTATGTTTATTATTCAGTTGTTTGTTTTGATTGCTTAAACGTAAAAATATTATGTTTGTCGATTATTTTTTAATTGAGGTATCGAAATGTTGAAAGTGTCCAATTGTCCATAAAGAGCGGGTTTCCCCCGAATAGGGTAGCAAGATGGCGCCGACCGGTTGGCAGCTGTCATTACATTAACGGCTGTGAACGGTGGTGCACGTGTTTCTAACCTATTGGCTCTTTATCCAGTTTTATTTGATCAATCATCCATTATTGTGATTATAAGTGTGTTTAAATAAAACCAGTGATTTATAAACGCATAGGACGTGCTTTTATTTCCGCGTTTTCTGATCTCCATAACAAGATGGCTGATAACCATGAGGTTGATGGCGCCAATGTTCCTGATGCTCTCCGATGTGACGATAGACGTCCTGCTGAGCCTCCTGATGCTTCTTTATCAGAAGTGGGATTACCTCGTTCATCCCAGGATCAGCCCACAGGTCAGAATGAAAAATTTTCACTTAATAATGAGTGCGACCGTTGGAAATGTCTTTTTGAAATGCAGCAACGGAACTTAACAGAGTTAATTCGCGCTATGCAAGAACCACGCGTTGCCGAATCGAAAGTTTCGTTGCCAGAGTTCAACCCGGATATTCAAGATAGCGATGCTCGTGCGTGGTGCGAAACAGTGGATCTATGTTTACAAGAAAAACCCCTTTCAGGTGGTAATCTCATAATGACTATAAGCAAAGCACTCAAAGGAAGTGCCTCAGCGTGGTTAGCACAGGCTAGTTTTGCCGGAATAACTTGGCCTCAGTTGAAGGATCTGTTTCTTGCGCGATTTGATTTTGTGGAAACTCCTGCGGCAAATTTATGGCGGCTATTCAACGGGAGCCCAAAAGAAGGTGAATGTTTGTCAGCATACACCAGTCGATTTATGAGCGCCTTGCTGGCAAGATGGAAATCTTTGACAACGGAACAGATCGCTATCGCTGTTACACTAGCTCATGCTGCAAAAATTGAACCTCGACTTCAGCGAGTAGCATTTACCACTGAGATTGAAAACCGCAATAAACTACAACAAGAGCTAATGGCTTACACTTTTAGAAAAAGGGGACCTTCCAATCAAGACAAGACATATCCATTTGTGGATGCGAAGAAGCCGCGTAGTGACAGTTCTCGACGATGCTATAACTGTGGCAAGCTAGGTCATGTGTCGAGTGAATGCCGAGGAAACAGTAGTCGTGACGCTTTACGGTCTGAGAATTCAAGCTCATCTACACCTCATCTTCCAAAAGGAGACAACGAAGTCAAAAAGAAGATTACACCAACCTGCTATAAATGTGGAGAACAAGGGCACATCGCTTCACACTGCCCTACTAAGGACACCGACACACGGGTCGAGCGACGGGTGGACATCTGTACCATCAAAGCAGCCACTGATCAGCTCATGGACGGAACTGGTGAGAAGTTTTCATTTAGCTTCGATTCTGGTGCCGAGTGCTCTTTAATAAGAGAAAGTTTATCAAGTAGACTCTCTGGCAAACGATTTTATAACGCAGTCAAATTGGTAGGCTTAAATGGGAGTGTTAATTGCAATTTTCAAGTTCTGTCAACGGTCACTATTCAAGGGTATGCGGTTCAATTAATATTTCATGTGGTACCTGACGAAAATATTACTGACGAAATTATGATTGGTAGAGATCTGCTAGCGTCTGGTTTTTCTGTTGAAATTTTTGAACATAAGCTCGTGGTTAACAAAATAAAAGTCATTTCGGTTTGCGGTGTAGGATGTAAAGCAAATAGCTTTGATAATATAAACAGCGATGTAACAGGGCGTGAAAGGCAACAATTGATTTCTCTCCTTGAAAATAATTCTACTTACTTTGTGGAAGGGACGCCTACTGGCAGGGTTACTACGGGCCAACTGGAGATTAAATTAATAGACCCCAATATTACGGTTCAACGAAGGCCTTACCGGTTAAGTCCAGATGAAAGAAGTGTCGTACGTAATCAAATTAAAGAGTTAATATCCGCTGGTGTAATCCGGGAAAGCAGTTCTCCTTTCGCGAGTCCCATGTTACTGGTGAAAAAGAAAGACGGTACAGATAGACTTTGTGTTGACTACCGGGAACTCAATAACAACACTGTACCTGATAGATATCCTTTGCCATTAATATCAGATCAAATTCAGCGCTTAGTTGGAGCTAATTATTTTACGTCTCTAGATATGGCTAGTGGATATCATCAGATACCAGTGCACGAGGAGTCTATTGAGCGCACAGCGTTTGTCACACCCGAGAGCCAATTCGAATATTTATCCATGCCTTTCGGTCTTCGTAATGCGCCTTCAATTTACCAACGAGCTATTAATAAAGCTTTAGGTTCGTTAACAGAGTCCTTTGCTGTCGTTTACCTAGATGATGTCATCATTCCATCACGCACTATTGAGGAAGGACTTGAGCGGTTGCAGGTGGTAATGAAAGCTTTGACGGATGCAGGATTCTCCTTAAATATCAAAAAATGTGCTTTTCTGAAAGAGAGGGTCGAATTCTTAGGCTATGAAGTATCGGCAGGTGTAATTAGGCCAAATCCACGTAAAATTAGGGCTCTAACTGAACTGGCTCCACCTCAGACGGTTACTCAACTACGTCAATTTATCGGTTTAGCTTCTTACTTTCGGCAATTTGTCCCCGGGTTTTCACAAAAAGCAGCCCCGCTTTACGGTCTTACGTCAGGCAAAGGGAAAATTCAATGGACTCCTGAGCTTGAGAACATTCGTAGAGAAATCATAAATGTTCTTACTAACGAACCTGTACTGACTATATTCGACCCAGATCTTCCTATAGAACTGCACACAGATGCGAGCGCGGAAGGCTATGGCGCAATACTTATGCAAAAAGTAGATGACAGATTACATGTCGTAGAATATTACAGTCGCCGAACCTCTAAAGCTGAATCCAATTACCATTCATACGAACTTGAGACGCTTGCAATCGTCAATGCTATCAAGCATTTTCGTCATTCCCTACAGGGACAGAAATTTTTAGTAGTTACAGACTGCAATGCAGTCAAAGCGTCTAAATCAAAAGTCGATCTCACACCTCGAGTGCATAGGTGGTGGTGCTTTTTGCAGTCGTTTGATTTTGAGATCGAATACCGGCAGGGAAAACGTATGAGCCACGCGGATTTCTTCTCTCGCAATCCTTTACCATCTCCCGAGCAGGTAACTAAAGTTGAACAAAAGCGTATTAATTTAACGGAAATTTCTGACACCTGGTTACAAGCCGAACAGCAAAAAGACAACGAAATCAAATCTATAATTACTAAACTCGAATCAAATCAACTCGATAGCGACGTTTCCAAAACTTATGAAACTAGGCGTGGGTTGCTATATCGAAAAATTGACAGGAACAATAAAAGTATTTGGCTGCCCATCGTTCCGAGGGCTTTTCAGTGGGCCATAATAAATCACGTGCATGAAAATATAATGCATTTGGGGTGGGAAAAGACTCTAGAAAAGATGTACTGCCATTTTTGGTTTCCCAATATGAACAAATATGTCAGGAAATTTGTAGAAAACTGTATAACTTGCCGAGTAGCAAAGGGTAACTCCGGAAAGGTGCAAGCGGAATTACATCCAATCCCTAAAACTACTATTCCTTGGCACACTATTCATATGGATGCAACAGGAAAATTAAGCGGAAAGAAAGACACGAAAGAATACGTTTTCGTGTCTATAGATGCTTTTACGAAATTCGTAATATTATACCACACAAGAAATATAGACGCAATTAGTGCAATTAGGGCATTAAAGTACAATGTTTCCTTATTTGGTGCACCTCAACGTGTTATTGCTGATCAGGGTAGATGTTTCACTGAAAAGGACTTTCGAGAGTATTGCAATGCTCATAATGTAAATTTACATCTTATTGCAACTGGCAGTAGTCGAGCTAATGGGCAGGTAGAACGAGTTATGTCTACACTCAAAAATATGTTGACCGCTGTAGAGACAAGTAAAAGTAGGTCCTGGCAAGATGCACTTCCCGACATACAGCTGGCTATTAATTGTACTATGAGTAGGGTAACAAAAGCAAGTCCCCTGGAGCTTTTAATAGGAAAGGTGGCTAGACCTATAGACCTAATGACATTAGAAACTGATGAGACTGCGATAGACATAAATGCTGTTAGAGAGCAGTCGGCACGAGAAATAGAGGCTAGCGCTTCTTACGAAAAGAGTAGGTTCGATAAAACTAAAGCCAAAGTTAAAAAGTTTAAAGTGGGTGATTACGTTCTTTTGGAAAATCATGAGCGTAATCAAACGAAGTTAGACTCAAAGTTTAAAGGTCCATATTTGGTGGTAGAGCTGTTGGATGGTGACAGATATCTACTGAAGGCTCTTAACTCTAATAGAACATACAAGTATGCTCATGACCGCATGCGGGCCATGCCTGAGTGTTATGTTCCTTTAGAGTTAAACGCTGGGTTGGAAATCCCTATTGACCAAGTTGAGACAGAATGTGCCGATGACGGCGATGGTGAGTAATTTAATTACGTATCTCACTATGTATCATTGACTCGCCTGTGTGGCAATGACGAGCCTGTGTGGCATTGACATGCCTGTGTGGCATTGACGTGCCTGTGTGGCATTGACGTGCCTGTGTGGCATTGACGTGCCTGTGTGGCATCGACGCGCCTGTGTGGCAATGACGCGTCTGTGTGGCAATGACGCGCCTGTGTGGCAATGACGCGCCTGTGTGGCACCGGCTTGCCTGTGTGGCACTGAATAATTACGTTGTGTATACTCTTATGACTGTGTGTGATATCTTGAACCAACATGGCACATATGCCACTGTGTAATTTAATGGGCCTGTGTGGCATAAATTTAACTTTATTTAATTTTGTCGTGTGTCATATTGTGGTCAGGGTGACCGAGTTGAATGTAGTGCAAACCATATTACCCCTTTGCAGATGGAGCCGCTATTTCGGCACACGAGGACGTGTGATATGCAGGACGGCCGTGACGGCGCGTCGTTGAATGTTGCACCTACATTAGTGATTTATGACTATGTTTATTATTCAGTTGTTTGTTTTGATTGCTTAAACGTAAAAATATTATGTTTGTCGATTATTTTTTAATTGAGGTATCGAAATGTTGAAAGTGTCCAATTGTCCATAAAGAGCGGGTTTCCCCCGAATAGGGTAGCAAGATGGCGCCGACCGGTTGGCAGCTGTCATTACATTAACGGCTGTGAACGGTGGTGCACGTGTTTCTAACCTATTGGCTCTTTATCCAGTTTTATTTGATCAATCATCCATTATTGTGATTATAAGTGTGTTTAAATAAAACCAGTGATTTATAAACGCATAGGACGTGCTTTTATTTCCGCGTTTTCTGATCTCCATAACAAGATGGCTGATAACCATGAGGTTGATGGCGCCAATGTTCCTGATGCTCTCCGATGTGACGATAGACGTCCTGCTGAGCCTCCTGATGCTTCTTTATATATATCATGTTACAGGTAACGACAAATAAACTGCGAGATCGCCATTGACTTCCCTTTCTAGCTGCTCGTTTGGGTTCTTATTATTGCCCATATAAATTTCAAAATATTTCTTCAAATCCAAATTATCGGTTTTAAAAAGCTTGCTCCTAGAGATAATTTAGCTTTTTGACTCTAATTTTTATATTTCTGAAGATTAATCTAGAAATATTAATCTATGGTCTCTCCCGCATTTGGCACACTGAGTGAATGTCAATTCATTCCCTACAACGGAACAGAAGCGAAGCTCTATATTCTCGCTATTGCCAAAAGACATTAAAATGTCGTTTATACCATCGTCATCGCATATCGGCGTCAATTGATTGTAAACACGACTAGCAAATATACGAGCTGGCACAGTTTCCTCAGAAGAAAGTAATACTTTCAACATAGCTTTTGCAAAAACTGAGATGCTTTTATTGCTGTTATCAACCGAAATACCAAAATTAACTAGGAATTCCAATAGTTTCTGCTCATAGATCACTAGTGCGGAGTGAAAATATTTTTGCGCTACATCATTCACATCATTTGCAATTAATTTACCGAAATTACTTCCTAATATACACACCCTCATTTTGTTTCCTATACTCATCTGAAAATATTTCCGGGCTCTGTGAGAGACAATGTTTCACAGTTTTCCCATAGGTTATCATTAAATTTACTTCCATATAAATACTAAACCACTTTTCTATGGGTAAAAAACTGTACATCCACTCTGTAAGTTTCTCAAAATGCTTGTGCCACATTGAGTATTTAGGATCAAAAAAGACTTTATTATATCTCAATGACCCGAACGACACAAATGGGTCTAATAAATCAAATTTAACTTGATCTATACATTCGTATTTGTCTTTACTTGTGCAATTGCTGAACGTAGTCCACAAATTTTCAATAGTTTTAAAAAACAGAGTCCCGATCTTATTAAACCTTTCCTCAAATATTTCTTCAGAAGTGCTCAGCAATAAGAAATTCATAATAATGTTGACATGAACATAGGAGCAGCATCGATTGTAACCTTTTCTATTTTTAATCATTGTTTTAGTACATTCATTGCGCAAATAATTTTCACTTTCTCCACTAATAAACTGCTCATTTACCTCCGGCAACAAGTCTACTATATGGTAAAGAATCAACATAGCTTTTTGGTTGGATATCAGCTTGCATGCCTTATAAACAAGGACACAATACTCAGCCTTAATAACTGATGGTACAAATGGTACTATCTTAACACAATAGTCGCACCATTTTTTGTTAAGATTTTCAATGTGAGATTTTACAATGTGCCAGATACGAGGATCCATACGATCGCCTTCGCGTTGAAAGTATCTTAAAGTAGCTTTGAGCGCAGCGCTAGGTCGTTTAGAAACGAAGCTTTTGTACGCTTCATATTCTTTATTTGCCCATTTTGCCAGCACCAAAGCTACTCTTAATGTCCGGCTCCAGGTAAGCGTCTCTGGAAGATATGCCTGTACTTCCTTCGGTCGACATGTCATTACGCGATTGGCTACAGCTTTGACACCCATTTGACGCCATTCGGATAATTCTAACTGAACAGAAGGTCTAACAACGTGCGCATTAGATCGTAGCGCAGCACCTATTTCCCGTTGAATCGTTTTTTTGGGCGCAGAATTAAAAATATTTAAAAATTCTAGAAACTTTGAGCCAGTGACGAGCGCTAAGCTTCGGGCAAGCATTTTGTCAGGCTTAGTAGTAGCTCGATGCTCTAGCATAGCACAGTAGTGCTCACATAACCCATCCTCTTCAGTGAAGTAAACCGCCAACTTCCGCAGGAATTTGTCATGTTTCAGTTCTTTTTTATCAATCAGTTTTTCAAATTTTTCGGTTCCTCTGAGAAGGGAGATATCGTGCCTCAAAGCATTAATATACGAATCATCAGTTTGTCTCGATTCAAAGTTTTCTCGAATTAACGTTTCTCTTCCTACTCTAGCTTCATATACGCGATTTAATAGGTTCTTAGCTGATTCAAAATCACTTTTAGCAATCGATATTATGGCATCCATTGTACCGGGGTATTCGTCGAACCAAATGTTGTATGCAGAAAGTGTATCAAGCAAGAGGTTCAGTATGTTCAGGGCTTCATTAGGTTGGGACTGTGCATCACTCAAAAGCCACTTAGGCAAACGAGTGCGAATACAATTACGTTCATCAGACGAAAGCGAATACTTGGCGAGCGGAGAAAATTTTTTCAGATAATATGACCAAATTTTACAAGTTGGCTTTACGTCAGTGAGAAGGCCACGTATAATTACAGCATGCAAGCCTTCTTCGCAAACCGATTCATCAGGATCTTCAAATAAAGAAGTTGCGCTATGGCACCGTTCTGAAACTTGTATATCGTTTGGTGCTGGAGGAGATACTAAAAAGCTACCATTTAAACCAAGTCCATGTCCCCATTCTAAAAGTTTTGTCCACTGTTCGGGTGGCAAACGCCACACAAATGCTCGCTTTACTAAGCTTCTCATGATACATGCGCGTATTTGCACAGGTTCGTTCTTGTATTGTGATAAAAGATCTAAGAGGGTGGTTAAATGTGCCGGTAGCCCTCCAGTCTTGCTTACAAGTACTAGCAAAAAATATTGACGTATATGTGGTTCACTTACGGCTCGTAGTTGTTTACGAATGTCAAACAATGTTCGCTGAAAGCTTTTAAAGCGGTACTTCTCAAACAGATTGTTAAAGAAACATTCACTAAAATATCCAAGCTTACGATTACCTAGATTACCATGGCTAGAAAAATGTACTGGGTGATCTTTACCAATCCTACACGGCAGAGTAAGGTTTGGCTCTGCAAAGAGTAATATTTGAGAAGATTTTAGCTTCGGAGGAACAGGTATCGGATACGGCCATTTTTTTATTTTAGGCCCGAATGCTTTGTCAACAAATACTAGTGTCTTGATTGCAACCTTATCTTCATTATTGAGGCTATTTATTAACGGTTCTATTTGTTTATATGAGAACCAATCACCGAGAAACTTCGATTTCGCTAACTTTATTATAAGATCTTTAATTTCTTCCGAATTAAGGCACTTTGTCATCGTTTCCAGATTCAAGAACCAAGCAGCATATAATTCTGGTTTCGACATAAATCTGTCTTTATGATATCTAATTATGTATTTTGTCATTTCACCGCTAAATGACGAATATTTCTTAACAGCAAAAAAGTTTTCTATGACGTAGAAAAATACATCTGGATCGGTCTTCAAGAGAAACCTGACATTTGTGAAAAACTTTAAATCATTGTTCAAATAATATTTCAGAAGAGCTTCATTCAGTTTTAAATTCTCAAAATAAATTTGAGTTACTTTTGGAACTTTTTCGCTAAGTATTTTCAAAAGTTTCGGCGTCATTTTATCTAATATATTAGTGATTTCACTTAGTATATATTCAGCGGAACAATGCCAGAGAAATTTCGCAGCTGTGTTGAAATCTTTGTCTTTATAAAACAAGTAAAATTTGCTGCACCTTGACGTGTCTCGTAAGTGCATCTGAATCCAGTGTTTCATCTTATTCGCAGCTTGCAATCTCATATGTCTAAACAGTTCATTTTCCAGGAAACTAGGATTTACTATGTGCCAATATTGTGGTTCAATGAGCCATAAACTTGTATGTAATGCTCTGGTAACGTACAACATATCGTCATCTTTGAGTGTTTGTATAATAAAGTCCACATTTCGTTGTTTTGAAGCGAGGTCTATTTTGAATAACCGATCTATAGCGGAATCCTTAGAATGTTCGGTGTTAATGAGAAAATGTGCATTTTGCTTATAAGCGTCGAGAACCAAGAAGTTCAGAGAGCGATGTCGTTCGCCCAAGTTGCCCGATAGTTTTATTGGAGTTGCAGGTGTTGTTGGAGGCCCCGTTTCCATCTGAAAGTATTTTTTTATAAATATAATATAAGTATATTAATCGTATTCTGTTCTAACAGAAAATATTCTGACTCGACTTAGCCGCTGGTGTTTTGTAGGCGGCAGGCGGCAGGTAAGCAACCCAACGCCCGAAATAGCCTCCTTTGAAATTTTAAAGACCGGCTTCAATTTTAAAGGCGGCATGTACAAATTTAACTGTTTCCTTTTGAATTGTAACATTGTGGAAACGAAACTGGGACTTGGGTCTGCTTACGGCCTTCTTGAATAATGTTTCAAGAACCTTGAATCAGTTTTATTAGAGTAGCTGGGGCATTTAACATTCCATTCGTTTACAAAATGCATTTAGCTGACTAAATTATGCGCTAGACGTTTTGTGCCGTTGACTTCCTTTGGTTGCCACCAGTGGCTTGCTGATTCATAAAAGGCCCCTCAGGTTTTAGCCCACAGAGCGCTTGCGAGTGGGATTTATTTTTTATATATATTGCCGAGAACATTCTCCATCGAAGTTTCGCAACTTATGAAACTTATACTCGGAACATTGCTCCTGCTTGCGTGGCAAATTTATTTAGTGATGGTCGTACCGGTCAAAAAGATTTTAAAACACCAAATTTTGAATGTGAACTGGAAGGGATTTTCCTCAGTGATTCTTTGAAATATTTATGTTTTACGGAACGTAGGAACGTTGTTGAACCAAGGGCCCTACCGCGAAAAACGAAGTTCGTAAATTTCGAGGATTTTTCTCTGTCACACCAACAAAGGCGTCATTAGAGTAAGAGAGACAAATTCTCGAAATTTATGAATTTCGTTTTTCGCGGTAGGGCCGCAGGTCAGCGCGGTGACCAAATACCAGCTGGAATACGTCATTAGATAATTTTTGGAAGTTACCTACTAGCGTTATGTCAGCTTATTGATTACAAATTGTAATAACTGCGGAATTAAGTCCGTGGCAGTATGAGACCATAACAAAATTGCATCAAAGGCAGTTTAGGCGGCCTCACCGTGCTTAATCAATGCTTGAGCTAAAGCTGTTTACAAAACTCAGGTTTTAAAATTGCCGAATGGCTTTATATGTCATCGTTAGCCTCGAAATCTGTAAAAGCCGCCATTATTTTCTTCAACATATCTTTCGCCTGACCAGTCTTCTAAATCAAAATGTTGGATGCCAGTTACGAGGTTAACGTGAGCTGGTGAGGATTTTTAAATTTATGGTTCTTTTGAAACTGTATTAAGGAAAAGTAAATCATGTACTTCCTGATTACCAGGGCTGTAATCCGTTGCGGGGACTTCGTCGTCCTCAAATTCTTAATCACGTTACCCTTTCTTTCGTCATCAAAAGCAGTGGAATGTATAGGATCATTCTGAAAGTTTACCTACGGTCTATTTGCCCGCCACATACAAAATGTATGAAAAGGGTAGTGGCAATTAGAGCCAACTTTCAGCCAATAACAAAAAGGCAAACTTTCAAAGAATGATCCTTTAACTGGGGGCTTTATAATGGCTATATAATTATGTATTTCGCTCACCTGATTTGTTAATTGCGGTATAGCTTCGGTCCGTTTTCGCTTCCGCTTGGGACGTGGTTTAGATTTTTTAGCATTCCTGTTGGAAGGTCGCTTTGATGGCGGCAATGGTTGGTTCTGCGGAGTGGGCTTAACTTCCTCTTCCGAATCACTAGTAGATGAGCCGGATGAAATTGAGCTCGACATACTAGATTATAATCCTGTAAGAATAATATTTTTAAAGAAAAATAAAAGAAAAATAAAATATAATATAAAATAGGTATATAGGTACCTAGTAGGTATTATTAGTAAAACAGCGAACGGTGAAGCCGTTAATGTATACATAAGTATTTATTTTGCTCCAGTTGGCTGAGTTTAACTTACTGTATCCAGCGCGCATGAGCAAGATGGACAGAAAGTAAATTATGCGCTGTATACAGTTAAGCTCAAGCTGATAGGTCTAATGGTACGCCCACAGTTACTCCTGGTATTGCTCCCGTCGTTGTCGGTAAAAGCAATGGACCGACAATATCAACGCAAGTACACGTAGTTACCTACCACACTCTTGCACGATGAAGACGTAAAAAAAGAATAAAGCGCCATATTAAAATACTAAGCAATCATGGCCGAGGATCCAGGCATTATTTTGCTGAATATTTGATTTATTAAGATTTAAGTTTTAATGCGACCCAAGGAGAGAGTGGTGTAGCGAACAGTAGGAACTGTGCATGATTCATGATAAATGTTAACTCCAAATAACAACAAAAAAGAATATGTCAAGCAACCTTTATTTATAGACTTGCAAACATAATTTGATGCAGAATTTATTTATCTAAAGGCGGCCTTATCAAGCACCTTTCTTAATCCTCCAAGAGTAGTATTACAACAATAGTATTTACTTTCAGATAAGTATTACAATACAACAAGCATAATAGTAGGTATTTACTTTCAGAGAAGTAATATTCGATTCCGATCTTAAAAGAAAATAAGTTAATTCAAGAGTTCAAGAACACTTGAACCTAGAACAAAAACGTAGTTCAGTAAATTCACTTTCCAAATACGACTTTAAAACATCATTTATATCGTCATCGTCAATTATTGAATCTAATCGTTTGTAAACACCAGTAGCCAATACACAAACTGGAATCGATTCTTCCGTAGACAGCATTCCTTTCAACGTTACTTTAACAAAATTTAAGACATCTTTATCCTTTTTATCATACATAATACCTATTTTACTAAGCATGAATGCTACGAGTTTGATTTCATAAAACCGTATTACAGAGGGAAAATATTCATGTGTTTTATCTTTTACTTCATTTGCTATTAGTTTGCCGAAAATATTTCCAACCATATAAACGCCTTCGTGTTGTTTTCTATATTCGTTTGAAAATATTTCAGGACTTTGCTTGATACAGTATCTAACGGCTTTCGCATAAATCATCATTAAATGCACTTCCGCATAAATTTCAAACCACTTTACTATTGGCAAGAAATTGTGCATTCACTCGGTTATCTTTTCAAAAATAGTTACGCACGATGGGTACTTGGTATCAAAATACACTTTATTGTAATGTAACGACGACGTAAATGAAATCAATAAATCTTTGTAAACACTATTAATAAATGCATCGCCCTTTGTGCTGTCACCGAATATCATCCACAGATATTCAACACGACCAAAGAACGGCATTCCAACCTTACGAAACCTTTCTTCAAACTCTACTTCAGAAGTACTCAGCATTAAAAACTTTCCCAAAATGTTGACATACACTAAGGAGCTGCATCGATCATCAAAGGTTCTTTCTATAAACTTCTTTTTAGTGCATTCAACAAGCAAAAAGCTTTCAATTTCTTCAATAATAAACTGATCTTCTACCTCAGGTAGTAAGTTAGCTATATGATACAGAATCGATATTGCTGTTTTTTTGGAATACGATTTATATTTTTTATAAACAAGTACACAATAGTCACTCTTAATAATTGATGGTATATGCTTTACATCATCGAGAGAATAGTGACAACTGCCTGGGTCAAACTTTGTAATATGAGGTTTTACTGTGTGCCAAATACGTGGGTCCAGATTATCACCCGCATGTCTGAAATACTTCAATGCAGCTTTAAACGCTGCGCCAGGTCGTCCAGAAACGAAAATGTTGTATGCGTCATATTCTTTATCTGCCCATTTCGCCAGCACCAAACCTACTCTCAATGTCCGGCTCCAGGCAAGCGTCTCTGAAAGATATACCTCTATTTCTTTCGGTCGACATGTCATTACTCGATTGGCTACAGCTTTGACTCCCAATTTGTGCCATTTGGAAAATTCTGACTCAAGAAAAGGTCTAACGATGTGTGCATTGGATCGTAAAGCAGCGGCTAGTTGTCGTTGAGGTGTTTTGGGGAGGGCAGTATTAAAATCATTTAACAATTGCATAAATTTTGAGCTAGCAAGCAAAGCTAAGGGTCTTGCCAATGTTTTGTCTGGCATGGTGGCAGCTTGGTGTTCTACCAAGGCAAAATATTGCTCACACAACCCATTCTCCTCTGTGAAATAAATTGCTAACTTCCGCAAGAACCTTTCATGTTTCAGTTGTTTTTTATCAAGCAGCTTTCGGAATTTTTCCTTTTCCGCCAGAAGCGAGATATCATGCCGCAAAACGTTTATGTATGAGTGATCAGTTTGTATAAATTCAAAGTATTCCTTTATTAATTTTTTTCTCCCTACTCCAGCTTTATATACGCGAGTTACCAGGCTTTTAACTGACTCAAGATCGCGTTTAGTAGTCGCCATAATTGTATCCATTGCACCAGGGAATTCATCGAACCGAATATGGTATGCAGATAACGTATCCAGCAAGAGGTTCAGTCGGTTCGGGGCTACCTTAGGTTGAACCTGGGCGTCAGTGAGAAGCCACGCTGGCAAACGAGTGCGAATACAATCACGTTCTTCAGAAGAAAGTGAATATTCGGCGAGAGGAGAAAATGAATCCAAAAATGCTCTCCATATTGTTTCATTTGGTCTGGAGTTAGATAGCAGGTCACGTATAATTACGGCATGCAACCTTTCATTGCAATTGGCTTCAGTTGATTTTTGAAGCACTGGAAGGCTGCACATTTCTATACGTTTTGCATCTTTTGACACTGGGGCTGATTCAATGAAATCACAGTGAAAACCGAGTCCACGTCCCCATTCTAAAAGCTTACCCCACTGTACGGGTGGTAAACGCCAGACAAACGCTCGCTTCACTAAGCTTCTAAAGATGGCAGCGCGCACATGTATCGGTTCGTTCTTATAGTTAGACAATAGATCTAAGAGAGTGGTTAAATACTCCGTTCGCCCGCCAGTCTTGCTAACAAGAACTAGTAACATTAGTTGACGGTTGTATGGTATACGTTCAGCTCGTAATTGCTGACGAATTTCGTTCAGTGCCTGTTGAAAGCTTTTAAATCTGTACTTGTCAAACAACTGATCAAACATTCTATTATCGAACTGATGTCCAACCATAGCATGACCACTATGAATAGAAGAACGTAACATATAATACTGAGCTGGTTTTGGTAGGGTGAGGTTTCGATCTGCGAATACTGGGTGTTTGCTTGCTGTTACTGCCTTTGGAGGAGCTGGTATCGGATACGGCCACTCTTTTACTTTGGGTCCAAATGCATTGTCAATGAACACTAGCTTCTTGAGTGCAATTTTTTCTCCATTTTTAAGGCTCTTTAGTAAAGGCTCCACATACTTGTATGAAAACCAAGTACTAAGAAACTCCGATTTGGCTAACTTTATTATAAGGTCTTTGGTTTCCTCAGAATTGAGACACTTTGACATCACTTTCATATTCAGGAACCATGTAGCATATAGTTCTGGTTTTGCCACAAATCTGTCTTTATGATATTTCATTATGCGCTTTGTTATTTCAGCGCCAAATGCAGAATATTTTTCGAAAATGAAAAAATTCTCAACAACGTAGAAAAATACATTTGGATCGCTCTTCAAGAGAAACTTTACATTTGCGAAAAACTTCAAGTCGTTCTCTAAATAATATTTCAGAAGGCTTTCGTTCCGATTTAAATTTTCAAAATAAATTTGTGTGGCCCTTGGAGCATTTTCGCTAAGCAATTTCAAACAATTTGGCGTAATTTTGTCTAAAATGTTATTTATTTCATTTAGAATATATTCTTCAGAACAGCGCCCAAGAAATTTAGCAGCTGTGTCGAAGTCTTTTTCTTTGTAGAACAAGTAAAATTCGCTACACCTTATCGGGTCTCGCAAGTGTTTCTGGATCCAGTGTTTCATCTTATTCGCAGCTTGCAATCTCATGTGTCTGAAGAGTTCATGTTCCAGGAAACTGGGACTGATAATGTGACAATATTCTTGTTCAAAGAGCCACAAACTCTTATTCAATGCCCTGCTAACGTACAGCATATCGTCATCTTTGAGTGTGTGAATAATATAGTCCACGTTTCGTTGTTTTGCTGCAAGGTCTATTTTAAACAGCCGATCTATGGCGGAATCATCAGGATGGTCGATATTTGATTGAAAATGTGCATTTTGCTGATAAGCTTCGAGAACCAAGGAGTTCAGATAGCGATGACGCTCACCCAAGTTTCCTGATAGCTTTATTGGAGTTGAACATGTAATTGCCATCTGAAAGGAAATTTTGTTATTAGAGTGATACTTGCGTCGCTGGCAATATCCAATTTCACAATAAGCAATTTGAACATTGGCGAATATTCACAAATCTGACAATCAGAAAACTGATAATCTTTCCATGGAGAGGAAAACTTTAAGAATTTGTATTAATATTGTAGGTGACAAAATCCCAAGCAAATTATCTTTTATGATAATGAGACATCTGTCTAGTGCGGTCCTGAGATAATTGATGAAGAATAAAATAAGTATATTTGCATTAATATTTGCTCAAAGTAAATATAATTACTACCTTTTTACTAACTCCTTCGAAAATCTAAGACTGCTTTTTTCCTTACTCTTTTATATGTAGGTAATTATCAAAATTGCTATAGAAAACAAGATAATATCCATTTTCTTATTTTCTTTTCAACATCTTTATGGCATGAACGAAGCAAAATCAACTTTTGTGCAGAACTCTAACAGTTGCGGTAACAATAGTTTCTTTAACATTTTTACATTATAAGACGGAAACGAGTAGACGAATCACCTTAGTCAGGGATTACTGCCGATTACCTTCGGGGTCACAAGTTTCCTAAGGTTTAGAAGATCATATCAGTTCAAAAATACTACTACTAATACTATTCTGTGGTATAAGCTGCGACCATACCTATATAACATGGACGTCTAACGCCAGATCAAAAATGCCCCCAGAAACAATTTTGTTCAATTGTGCCAAGATGGGCAGGACATAGCGCTTTTCTTAACATTTCGCATTTTTCGGCGCAACATCTTTGACAAATGTTTATAGAATATAAACTTTGCCAATCAAAACTTTGATGGACCAATCACAACTATTTTTAAATGGCGGTTTATAATAAGTTTTTATTGGTTGACATTGAAATTCGTTGCCGTGATGCATTGAAGAAGGGGTGAGATTTGTCAACTAAATACCTAAATAAATTAAATTTAAGTAGTAAAATTGCCTTTCAAAAACGGTCCTGTATGGCTTGCGGCTTCCATGTTTTATTTGTTCGTAGGATATAAGTATAAACTTATAGCATTCGTTTATCGAATAACTAGCCAACTTCATGTGGGTTGATTGCAAAAAAATTGTACATAATTAAAGGCTTTTATTGTAAGCAAAATTAAACGTCATAATTTTTGTGACGAATTTAAATTTTGTCTAAGTAAAACTTTTAGCACTGAAAAATGGCCACAAGTTTTTTTTATGGTTTAGGTACCTATAGGCAAACGACAATTTACGAACCTAAGTATATCTTTTAAGTTTGCCCCCTTTTACTAGCGCCGAAGGTTGTTTGAGAGACGGTATCACATAGTTTGTATGACTAACTTTCGTAACACAATTGACGCGATTGTGATTTTTGTTTTCATTTAGACTTTAAGTATGTAGGTACAATATTTTTGCATTTGACCCATGTAGTTAGTACTCTATCATGGACTTTAAAGACCTAGGGCGATTTATATAAGAATGCCCCATGATATTTATTTATACCGTCCGCCAGTAGAATAAAAAAAACGTAAACAAACCTAAAACCTTGTATTTCATAATCACACAATTCACACACTTTCAGAACACAATTTTGGTCTTTTCACCAACTTAAAATCTTACACCTTGAGTTCACATAATTTTTAGTTAAAACTATCGATATAGGTACGTAAAAATATATCTATGAACGTGTTTCACGTAGGTATGACATGTGTCAAAGACAACAAATTATACAGGGTGTTTTTTATATCATTAGCCATATTGCAATATGTGTTGGGTAAAGGCGTAAAAAAATATTTGGTAAAACAAAAATAATCCATTTTTCATTATCCTTTTTGTTATAGATTTTTTTTTAAATCCCATTATCTAACGAATGTTTGGTCACTATGATCACTTGCTTACTTTGCGTACTGCCCCACCGTCTCATAACTGCCAAACAAGATTGGAAAGGGTGTTTGAGTTTGCAACTTTAATTAACCCGCATAAGGTAACTAATTCAATGCGTTATAACGTACATAACAAGTTTCCTACGCGTGGTGGGGAATGGAGGTGGAGCTTAACTTGCAGGTAAATCCAACGAGACAGCATTATCAGTCTATCGCATACAGTACTAATAATAAGGGTATTTTGAGTTACGCGCCGATCTGAGGGTAGTTTGACTCGAGCGCGTTCACGCAAGCGCACTCCTTCTTTGTTTACATAGTGCTGTACAAATGGCACATGGCATCTTGCGATCAGCCGAGCCAGCATAATTTGACCTCAAGAACGGAGTAACTTAAATGTTCCGTCATACAAACGCGTACTGGTTTACCTCAGCTATCGATTCTAATGCACTCTCTAAGCAAATTGAATTGTTGATGACGACGAGCAGGTACAGGTAGGTATACGCTTGGGCAGCTTTAATCAAATAACAATCGTGTGTGCATGTATTTAGGACATTTTATTCATTGTTTAGTGCCGATGGTGGGGTGAGTGACGTCGGCTGATCGGTGCTTGTGATGAACTCCTGATTGGCTAAAGACTTGACTACTCAAACCTGCTACCCTTTTGTCTGCCATCGAATCACACGGATTGAAACAAACTTGCCTAGTGACCACAAATTATATTTTTGCCGGATAAAAAACGGGGAAAAAAACTAAAAAAAAGTGTACCTTTTTTTTTCAAAAATGTTTTGTACTGGTGATCGCGAATGACATATCCAAATTTGGCTAACGACATAACAAACACCCTGTATTGAAAAAATATTTTATTTTCCTTTTTTTTAATTCTACTGACGGACGGTACCTATAGGAAATTCAAATTACTTACATTTACAGGAAATGAACACCTTCACGGCCGACAGCGAATTTTTAACTATAATATTATTAAACTTACCTTAACGCAAGTCCGTCGTTTAATTTCATTAGTTCAGTGTAAACAAAGTCCAAAGAAAATTCACTAAAAATACTAGAACTCGTTATTTTACAAGAATATACCTATTTAAATGAAATCGGTAACCAAACAAGAGCACGGAAAACAAAATAGGTACCTATTCAACGAAATGCGTCGGATGAATGCGCGATAAAAACATGACGTCACCGGCGGGACATTTTGGCTGTTTGTTATTGCTAGCCAGTGTAACCTACCTATACCTAGATATAGGTATCTCAACCTCTTAGGTAGTCTATCGAAACAGCTGGCTAGAAATAGACATACATAATATACCTATTATACAATGGCACTATGACTTGACTGTGACCTAGTACTTGTATAACACGAACCTTACGATACTTAGTTGTTAGGTACTCAAGTTTAAATCTTAAATAAAAACATAAGTACTTACCTACTGCTTTCAAAGCGAATCGGTTTTAGTCTTCGTAGATAAAATAGTTTTATAATATTGACTGCGATTGGTGAAACTAAATAAGGTATTATTTTAACGTATATGTAATAATAATATAATAAAATAAAATATTTATTGTTTCACAAAAACATTTTACAGTAGGTATAACACTTTTTAGACAAAAATATGTAATATATTAGCATGTTAATTCACGTTGATACTTGTAATAGGGAAAACCCTGTGCTACAAGCATCAGCTACCTTCCAGCTTGTCTGTATAGCATACTAGACTACTAGTTCAAAGTGATTTTTAATGTACATATACAAATATTAATCATTGAATAACTCCGGAGTCCGGACATTACATGAACACTAGGTCTAACCTATAAAACTAAACTGATAATAATAAATATTTGAGCTGCTCGCCGCTTGTCTCACTTGACCTTGAGTCTTGTGACAGAATAGGAATAAAGGTGTAAATCGAAATTCGTAAATTTCGACCATCTGCGGCTCTACCGCGAACTTCGTAATCCGCAATTTTCGAGGATTTGTCTCGCTCACTCTAATGACGCCTTCGTTAGTGGTACACAGAATAATCCTCTAAATTTACGAATTTCTAAGATAACCACGAACGAAAGGTTGCCTCACTGTCATACTTAGGTACGTACGAATTCACGAGTGCAAGAGAGACAACATTTCGTTCTTGATTCGCGGTAGGGCCTCTGTCTCGGACACTCCTATTACGACTTAATTTGAGTGACAGACAAATCAAAACGAACGAAATTTACGATGTTTTAGATTTTAAATGATTTATAAAAATATTAAAATATTATCGAACCGGGTCACGTATTTGATTAAGTCGATGATTGCTTGACATGTTTCGACCCATTAAGGTCATCGTCCGTAGCATCCTCGGCTCAACAACATGTCGATATTTTCACGTTAAGTAGTTATAATTCAAAATTTTACGAAAATGTCAGATACAGATACATGTACCTACATGTCCGGAACAGATCAAATTATCACGTCTAATAATTATTTGAAAGGGTTTAGCAGCCTTACCGAACAAGAGGTGCCTTTTTAATAAAAAAAGGCTTCTTGGTTTTTTTTTCCATATTTTTTTATTTCACGCGGAGGTACACCTACAAAAATAATATGCATACAAAGCCACTAATGTCCACTATATACATAAATTAAGATATTTCCATAGATCATCGTGCGTCATGCCAAAAAAAAAAGTATTCCAGAAGTAGTCGGTACTGGCATACAAATAAAGTACCAGTGCAGTGTGAACATAAGTTAGTGTGTAGGTACACAATCTCTTCTCATAAACCTATTTAGAATAATCAACGGTGACATATCAAACGATGATATGTATGTATGTATAGGTATTTATATATATATATATATATATATATCGGGAACTCTAATGACAGCCGAGCTAAGAGGGGTAAGATTCCTGTTATCTGCCTCCTAGCTTCTCGTTACTCGCCACCAACAGCACTCAGAATCTTGTATCCACGCATCTACGCAGTAGTAGAAAACGAATGGAGAGTTCTAAGCTTGCGTCCATGCATAGATGCATACTCCATAGAAATAACTTCCTTCATAAGAATGTAAACCCTTCACATAACAAGACAAGAGTGAATCGTTCTATGTCTAACACGGGAATGAATTGATGAACACTGCAGTAGTGACCTTTTATACTGTCAGGTCACCAGCCACCTGTTCATAGGTTGGTATCATCTACCTGCAAACCTGCATGGACCAAGCAAAGACCACTCCAAGCAAAACATTGCTTATCGTTTTCTAGATTTAGTAACTCATATCTCCGACACGGCCATACTGACAAGACAAGCGTCCTCGCTTGTATCTGAAACAAACACGTACATCAGTAATCTTTGTCACCACTCGGTTACTCCTGACCAAATTATCTGTCTACGTAAAATCAACTCAACTCAAGGAAAATAATTTTATTCTTTGCCACTGAATTTAGGATCACTTAAAGTCAATTCATTACCACCAATTTAAATGCAAGACCAGACAAGTACCACCTGGCTTTCATAGCCACCTTTTACGTAAAACACATGACGGCAAACTTTCGGAAGCAGGTCTCTCATTCGTGGCCTATTGGTTATCACATAACCACACACTACGCGCATCCCCAAGGGATCGCCGAGTCAACCCC
Organism: Thaumatotibia leucotreta; assembly: GCA_025490895.1. Classification (NCBI taxonomy): domain Eukaryota; kingdom Metazoa; phylum Arthropoda; class Insecta; order Lepidoptera; family Tortricidae; genus Thaumatotibia; species Thaumatotibia leucotreta. The sequence goes on from JALPQI010004549.1 coordinate 45,668, forward strand.
GACTCTACGGTCTCTACAAGACCCGACCTCCGCCAGAGCTTATCGCGCACCGCGTACCCACGGACTACTCAAAGGTAGACACCGACTTCTAACGGGCTACGGCTACGATCAAGCCTCTGGTACGGTCGACCAACCGAACTGAGAACCTCATCCTTCATGCCACAACAATCTTCATCTACTTCACGTGGTACTTGGCTTTCTAGCATTTTCATTAACAACAAAATGTTATCTGTATTCAATCATTTATGAACTTCAATTTGTTAGACAATTTTGATAGTGCCACCAGCTCAGTTTCAGTTACCAGTAAAATCAAAATTAAGGAAACACAAGTCACGTTTATGTCTATCGGAAACTCACATTGTGACATAGTCACCTCATCCCGTTTAACAACAATAACTTATTTTGTGGCATTACCAAAATGATCTCAATTAATGAATGATTCAAATTAGTCAACCTCTTGACTCAAACAAAAACGTAAATTACTCAACCAGGTTACATTATAACCATCCGATTTCATTTCAGTCCATCGGATTGTTAGGATCCAATAACCTATCAGAAGTTAACCATCTCAGCCGCGTAAGTGCTACTCCTCGCAAAGAGTATACTGCACATAAAAAGCAGTCCACGTGCACCTTTTACATGCTCCGGAACTTCCGATGCGATTATTCGATCACGCTCAATCCCTCGGACTTGCTCTCGGTCCATTGAAAGCTCACATGACTGATGATTAGAACTCATTAAATTTAAAAATTACCCTTTCCGCATTTAAAGTAGTTAATAGATGATTTTAATGCCGCAATTCAGAATCATATTTTCTTAAGGTACTCGTTTAATCAACCCAGGGAATTAAAATCAACTTCATTAACATTCGAAATAGGCTAGTCAGTCTAACTATGTACTTACTACTTTACTAGCCAGTAACCGACACAGTTCTACAATAGTCAAATGAAACACTTCAACAAACCAACAAATGGGTTGCAGTACTCACAGCAGTTACAATACTCCAGATGCTACACCCAGCAACTGAGTCTTAACAACCACCTACATGGCTGTCGCACAATCTAAACGCCTTGACCACATACACCATTAAACCAAACGAACGCCACTCACAATCGTGGCCGCACTGAGACGGAAAAATAGATCCGATTTTACACCTACGACTACGAATGATAAATGGTGTATGCAGTCTGAGAAAACTGAACCCAACAAAAATGTAAAAAGTTTCATTCCACGATTGCAAACAAATTGATTAATTTCAATAAAACTTACAATTTTAATTGAACTAAAGAAGTCAAACTGAAACTATTGACAGCCCAAATAATAAGAAATTATTATCATCACCATCATCATGACAGTCATCATGATCATCATCATGACCACCATCATGACCACCATCATGACCTTCACCATGACCTTCATCAAGACCTTCACCGTGACCTTCACCGTGACCTTCACCGTGACCTTCATCATGACCTTCATCATGACCTTCATCATGACCTTCACCATGACCTTCATCGTGACCTTCATCATGACCTTCATCATGACCTTTCAGAAATTATTATAACCGATCTCAATGCGTTTAATAAAACTTGTTTATTTTAAACTTGCGTAACTGTAACATTGATGTCTAATTTAGTTTCAATTTTGCATTTCTTCCTCCATTTTTTTTTAACTCTAAAGAATCGAAAGGGAATAAACCCTCGATGGCTACAACAACATTAGTTTCACCAATTAGCTCAGACCTCAAATAGCCCAACAAAAATGTGAACTGCTCAGCGGATTAAAAACGTGTCCACACCACGTGCTGCACCAGGTGTTCACGGTAGGCAGTAACGACACCTGCTACGCCACCGGGCATGACATCAACAACTTGCAGGCCGGCAGCTCGTTCTGACTCACCATGTTGAACTGTAATCATTAAATTGTACGATATCATTTTTATCACAAAAACAAAGTATATTCAAAGCCGACTGATTTCCTTTTTTTTTCAAGTAGACTAGCAATAAGCAGTTTTGAACAGATGTTGAGATAATTGGAATGCTAGACCTAATCATAACACTAAGTACCTAAAGTTTGAGGTTAGACACTGACCTCATCTTATACTCGACATCAAAATAAGATTGTGCTTCACTTTACTATAATCAAATTAATCTCGCAAATAATAAAAAGTATTAAGAACACAAAAACTTAACGTTACAAACAGAAATGTCAACCATTAGTTCTTTAAACTACTGCTTCTAATTTTTCATTAAAACAATTGAAAAGAAACCTGTCCTTTAATTTCCGTTGCTCCAAAATAACCATAGAGTTGGCGTCTTCAATTCTTAATTTCTTGGACATAGGTATCGCAAGAAATTGCGCTCGTTTCATCGTCACAGCATATTCATCATGGATGAAACTGTAGACTACTAGGACAGTGAGCTTGTTGATCTTGAAGTTGAACATCTGTAACGGTAATTTCACATGCATAGAAAACTTTTAACACAAGGCATGGATTGAAAATGTTTATCACTATCACAAATTAATTTTTGGTAGACTCGAAAACAAAACAAAACAAAGGGCTACCTGCCCATATTTTGGTACTGCTAGTATTTCACAACTAAGTAAGTAATAAGTATGGGTCATGATATACTTTGAAATCACTAGAATTACTGTTTTTATTTTTTTTTCCAATAGGGTAGGATACCTACCCACACGTTTTCTTACAACAGTAATCACAAAAAAAGAACAAAGCAGTTTTCTAAATCACGACTCAAATCAAACTTAACTGCAAACATAGTGAACAATCATTACCTTACCAACTGTTGTCGATTTTAAACCTTACCGTTTACATGTGATACAATACCAGTACTCACTGTTACGTGAGCCTTGAGTCTTCATCCCACTTGCTGATATCGGGAACTCTAATGACAGCCGAGCTAAGAGGGGTAAGATTCCTGTTATCTGCCTCCTAGCTTCTCGTTACTCGCCACCAACAGCACTCAGAATCTTGTATCCACGCATCTACGCAGTAGTAGAAAACGAATGGAGAGTTCTAAGCTTGCGTCCATGCATAGATGCATACTCCATAGAAATAACTTCCTTCATAAGAATGTAAACCCTTCACATAACAAGACGAGAGTGAATCGTTCTATGTCTAACACGGGAATGAATTGATGAACACTGCAGTAGTGACCTTTTTTACTGTCAGGTCACCAGCCACCTGTTCATAGGTTGGTATCATCTACCTGCAAACCTGCATGGACCAAGCAAAGACCACTCCAAGCAAAACATTGCTTATCGTTTTCTAGATTTAGTAACTCATATCTCCGACATATATATACCTATTTGTACCTATTGACCATTTTTCTCAGTTTTGCACCACCTACTTATCAACATTTATTTACTTTCTTATCTCCTCTACCCAAAGGTTGTCTGGAAGAGATCGCTCTTTCTTTAGCGATAAGACCGCCTTTTGTTTACCTCTTTCAAACATGTATTTTTATTATTTGTTTTGTATTTGTCTTTGAGGTGCTATAAAGAGTTATTGTATTGTATTGTTGATAACATTTGACAGATAGTATTGTTTTCGACATTTGTTTTCACATTCCTATTCACATACAATCGGACCTTTTCTTCGAAACTTTGGAAGATGTCGAAGTGTATTTACCGGACGAATGTATTTTAATTTATGGTGTTGTACCTATGTAAATATGGCAAAAGATGCTTTAGATTTGTAAATAGTCAATTCCTGCTTTTAGCTGTATTATACTGTCGCTTATGCGCAAGTCCACTGTTTGAAATAATAAAAGATTAGAAAAGGCTAATTGTTTTCTATATCAACTCATTTAAAGAGATAGTTCCGTTTATATTATTAATTATAAATTATTAAGCAATCGACTCAGTTTTGATATTTCGTCGTCGATTATTCTAAATAGGTTTATTAATAATACATTGTGCATCAAGGGAGGTAAGTACGGAATTACTAATGAGAGTGTTAGAAGACTTTTATGACTCGAGTTAGTATTCCGCTTACCGACCGTGATGCATACAATGTTTTTCATCACACTTGCCGACAAAAAAATAAGTTTTAAGACATAACATTATTAAATGACGTACTGACATTTCTATTACGCCCTAGGGAATTTCACTTTTCTATTACTCCCGCAGCGCGCGCAAGCAATAGCGCGCTTAGGCAGCAAGTGTGATGAAAAAGAGATTGTGTACCTACACCCTTATGTTCACACTGTACTGGTACTTTATTTGTATGCCAGTAACGACTACATCTGGAATAGTTTTTTTTTTGGCATGACGCACGATGATTTATGGAAATATCTTAATTTATGTATATAGTGGACATTAGTGGCTATGTTTGCATATTTTTTTTGTAGGTGTACCTCCGCGTGAAATAAAAAAAATATGGAAAAAAAAACCAAGAAGCCTTTTTTTATTATGAAAAATAAGGACAAGATGCAGATTAAAAATATGCATTTTGTAGTTTATTTTATTGTTATCAAACACAATTTTGTTTGGTTGATCTAACTTGAACAGTTTACGAAATATGCCACTTTCAACGGCACCCTGTATATTTTACATTATCTTGAATAACTCTAAAACAAAAGAAGATCTAGAGCTGATATTAAGCATGGAGTATTCTTAGGGCCTGCTAGTACACCACCTAAAATATTGACCTCATCCGTGGGGAAAGGCACCTCTTGTTCGGAAAGGCTGCTAAACCCTTTAATACATTCGAGGATAAACAAGATTAAGCAGTGAAGTTGTCACTGGGAAAATGCTCATTTTGGACTCAAATATTTGGGAGACTGACACTGAATTACCAAAAAAAAAAGAGTGAACACTGAAAAAACCAAAATGTAGTTTGTTTATTTATTTATTGAAAGTACATAATCTATATTCTCAGAGTAATTCAGCACTTACAGATAAACCTTACATGCTAAGGCACTGGTCTCACCGCAAGCTACTAAGCTATGAACTATCGGCTATAAACACGAACAATAAATACGTGTAAATAAAAGAGACACAGCGATACTCGCCTAGCTAACAGCTATCACCGCCGGGCGAGTATCGCTGCGTCTCTTTTTTTTTACACGGGAGTGAGTATCTTTTGTTCGTGTTTATAGCCGATAGTTCATAGATTAGTAGCTCGCGGTGAGACCAGTGCCTAATAATTACAAGCTATCATTATTTCTATTTCCAAATCAAATTCAAATCTAAATTGTTAAATAAACCAATTTTAAACATTACTAACGTATACATACATACATTATTGATTGTCACAAGCAGGGTCGCGTTTTATAAAGTTACAATTTACTATTTCGCTGTTTGCCTCTCTTTATAGCCAATGATGTGCGTGCGTTAGAGAGGCAAACAGCGAAATTGTAAATTGTAACTTTATAAAACGCGACCCAGACATCGGAATTTTGGTAGAATTTTTGAGCTGTCATAGGGACTTCTCGTTTATCGACTACCGATTATACATATGCATATCGATAAATGCAGAATACAATGCAAAATAATTATGATTACAAATAGAAGTAAAAACAGGCGGTCTTATCGCTAATGAGCGATCTCTTTTCGATAACCTTTGGATACCAACTTTTAGGTAATTATAAAATGAAATTAAAATAATAATATTTTATTAATCCTAATTATTACAATTTGTGGATTTCTTAGGGCTATTAAACATTTTTCGGAGGAAATTGCTATTGAGCCCTATAATATCATGTTATGTACTTAATGTACTCGTAGGTACTGGCCATTATTCTGATGAATTTTGATTAATAGTTTTATATTGAGCTTATGGCCTAGTTGCCTAAGCGCTCAATAGAAAAAAGTAGTTTTATCTGCATTTGTCACTATGTCAATCACTCGTTGACAAGTCTTGTTGTAACTCAAAAGTTATCTAAACGAGATCACTCATGAGCGATAAGACCGCCTATTGTTAACTTCTAGTTGTAATCATAATTATTTTACATTGTATTCTGCATTTATCGATATACATCTGTATAATCGGTAGTCAATAAACGAGAAGTCCCTATGACAGCTCAAAAATGCTACCAGAATTCCGATGTCTGGCAAGTCACAACTATGTCACTATGTCAACTTATGTCACTAAGCACAAATAAAAAAAAAACAGTAATAAAATAAAATGACATTTGGATTATATTATTAACCAGCTGATTGAGCTCTGCAAAACAATAGCTTCGAGATAATCGAGATAGCGACAAGATGCTTTTATTATTGTTGTATTGCATCAAAGGTAAAAAAAATAACGCTACATTATATTATTATTATTTTTTTTTTTATTGAACATTCTCGATTACAGTACAGAGGTTTTTATTCATGAAAGAGAAAGTAAACAATAATAATAATACTAAAATCTAAAATTAAATATCTAGATAAAAAATACATCTTAAAGGATTACATATACATACTTACAAATAAAAAATGTGCTCCAACTCTGAGCCCGACGGTAATGTGCCCAGAAGGCTGGCTGCATTTCCGCGCTGAATAGCAAGGCTCAGGCGCTGAGCAAGAAACGAGCCAGCCCTCTGGTCAGCGGTAGCTTTAATTAAGCGTTTGCCGAGCTCCTTGAAAATGGAGTGGGCTCCAGGTCCCCAAGGTCCGAGGGTCTCTACCCCAAACGGCTCAAACATGCACCCGGAATCTAGGGCTGCATATTTGCGCCGCTTGAGGTTTTCAGTCGCTTCGGCAGCCACTCTAGCTTGTAGCGAAGTCCTTGGAAGATGGGACGGCGCCAGAGTATCGACACATGTGGCGTCCCATACTAAAGGCCGTCCCAGCTTCCAAGGAACAAGCGTCATGCCATCCGGGCGTTTACCATCGTCCCGGGCCAGACCTGTGGGCTCTAGGACGGCAGGTGTACCGGCACTAGTGAGTGCCCTGCGCAGGATATCATTGACCGACGCGTGCCTTGCGATACGGCCAGCGCTCCTGCCGCAGGACAGACCATGCAACCCCCTATTGCTCACCATGGCACCACAATGGCATTGGTGTGGGGCAACACACGCAGCACCTAGACGTAGAGCCACAGAGAGCCTAAATGTGTTATTGGTAAGTAATGTACCCAGATTTCTAGACGGTAAAGCCTGTAGCCATAAGCCAGACTCCCATTTTAAACAGGCAAGGAAACGAGCACGCTCTGCTGGGTTGGTAAACGTTTCTAGGGGGTTATTCCGTACCAGTAAGCAGAGCGGCTCGTCCCATTGTCGCTGCGAATGGGGAGAAATTGGCAGGTCTGTGTTAGGGCAGTTGATTTTCCAAAAATCTATGGCTTCTGTCAAAAAAGGAATTTTTAAATTAGTGGGGTCTTTTAGAATTTTAGCGATTAAATTTTGAGAACTATGGATTGATGAAAGGAATGCCGGGAGAGAAACAAGTAAAATTTTGCGGATCCCAATGCCACCATGCCTGATAGGAAGGGAGGCTTGGGACCACTGATTATTGTTCAAATGGATGTTGATGACTGATGACAAGTTTTCTTTTATCAAAATATCTAATTTTTCCAGAAGGTCGGGGTACATCCAAAGGTGACTACAACGAAGTGCATAGGTGAATTTAGGGACGAAGAGGCAAAATTTCATCATTGTGTATGCCATATGAACATTAATTTGGCGTAAGCGATCAGAAAAGGTACTAAACTTGTGACAGTGTTGGTTAACGAAGTTTGGGAAAGATTCATCCAAAACCGGCGAACCCAGAAGGTCTTATATTGTAGCTACGGTGTTGAACCTTGATAATGCAACATCTTTTGAAGTATATCCGTCTGGGAAGAATATCTCACACTTTGAAAAATTGAATTCAAGGCCTATTTGAGCAAATTTTTCTGTGAGAACTTGCAGATCATTCAGCACAACATCAACGTCGCCGCCTAAAGTACCGTCGTCCAAATACCAGACATTGAAACGGGAATTTAGACTTTGGATAATGGGGTGAATTGCTAAGCTAAATAGAGCTGGGCCTAGGGGGTCCCCTTGTTGACAGCCTACGGACGAGAGCAAAGGATTGTTTTTAAACAGTAATTTTGATGGGGTACTGTAACACTGCCAAACAAAGTTAAAAATTTCTGGTACTTTTTCTTTCACTTGTGTCAACAAGGTGTCTCGATTGATCGAGTTGAACGCGTTCTTCACGTCAACTTTTACCAAAACTTCACATTGCGGGGTTCCAATGAAAGACCGAAGCGCATGTACTGCTGCCTCACAGCCTCCCTTTGAGCCAAACCCTAATTGAGAGGGTTGAAAATAGTTACTTAACTGACTTGAAACAGCAGCACAGCAGCATTTAGCAGCCAGGCGACGGTAGGTTGAACCAACCGCTATTGGCCTGATCCCGCCATCCTTTTTAATTAAGGCACACAAGTTCGCCCCATATAAAACATCTGTTATTTCGGGGTTCACCGAGCCTGACAGCATCAAGTTGGTTAAAGCCGTTAATTCTCTCAGGAGCGAGTCTCCGGATTCGCCACATGTATGGCTCAGAAGGTCTTTCAGATGTTGGGGGGTTAAGCCGTCGGGGCCGCCAGCGGAACCATTCGGAAAAGAAACAACAGATTTTATTATATCATTTGAAGACACGTGAATACAGGGGACGGAAGGATCGGGGGGGTCGGGAAGTGAAATGTTGGCATCAGAGATAGGATGTTTACTTCGTAAGGCTGCAAGGGTCTCAGCAGTATTGGGGGCTATTGCATCGGTTGAGAATAATATACGGGTGGCTCCTTTGATATCTCCTTCTCCTATTTTCGTTTCTACATGCCGGATCAAGGAGAAATTTTGTTTCCTGGAGGAGCTTGGCAAATCATTGATATCGTGTGGGTTGAGGCAGTTCTTCTTTATTAGAGAAGTTAAAGAAATACCTCTCTGTGGGTCTTGCTTCACATGTAGGACCCTATATGGAAATGTGAGAAGATTCTCCCAAGCTTCTTGCGTATTTAGTCTAATAGCAGATGTTATGTCTTTAGTCAGTTTTTGAGCGACCTGTATCCGTGCACTACGAGGTATTCGTTTTATAATTGGTGTAGATTGTTTGAGTGTACTTAGTTTTTCAGAGAGTGGTACGTGGACGTGTGTGGTGTGGCTTGCGGGTTGCGGATTGGCATTAGCGGGGCTGGTATGGGGCACGACTTTATGTGTATATTTAATCCTCGTCGACCTTTAAAATAGCGTGCTAAGGGACAATGGGGCACTGCACTAGATTATCTGCTAGATGTGGAGCAACGTCGGACGAGGAGTTGGTGTCCACTGAATACATAAGACTTAATATAAATAGGTATATGTTAATGTAACCTAAATTAAAAATAGGTGGATTACCAGTAGGTACTACTCTAACTAATAATAACAATTAAAACCTTAAAAAATACACTAATAGCTAGAAAACAGGAAAATGTAAAGGATACAAAATTCTATAAAAGATTCAGCGACGAGTTTCAGTCTTAGGGCGATCCTTAGGCAATATTTAGTGACTTCATATTATTATTTTATTTCGGTTATTTTGCACGTGCACTTTTCTGGTCGGAGTTCATGCTCAGTTAGTGGAACTAGTAGATCACACAAAACACATCACGTAAATCTGATATTTTATCATAATTCATATTTACAAACATTATTTTGATAATCTTGACACATGTCATGTCAACTGCGCCGCGAATCGGTAGTCTCGCACCAAATTGGCCAGGGCTACGGTCTCTGTAGAGAAAAACTCCTATGGACTTCTTGTTTGTATCGTATAATAGGTGATAATAGGCCTTTAAACAATATATTAATAACAATATATGTCGTTCAGAATAATTATCGTTAAAAAATTCTTCAGAGGCTTGTTTATCGGTTGCTGATATCGGGCCTCTTCAAGAAAGACATTATATTATTATATAAATTTTTAAGCGAACATGGTACTTTGTTTACATCTTCATGGAGTAACTCAATACCGAAATATCGGGTGCTCAATTATTTCTATTTAATTAAAAAATAATAAAAGTCTTAACGAATAACACTGAAATTGTTACAGCGAATAAAACTAATCTGAATGGATGCGGATGTGTACTTAATGTATTAACTGACATCTAAAATCCCTTACTTAAATTTTGAGATAATATGACCAATTTTCTACGATGTTTTTGCCATTTGTTATGTAGGTACTACATTTTTAACATATTTTACTAGTACGAAAAAAACATATTGCAATTCTTAAATCTAGAACAGAAACGTAGTTCATAACATTTGCTTTCCATAAATGACTTTATAATGTAATTTATATCGTCATCATCAATCATTCGATCCAATCGTTTGTAAACACGAGTAGCCAATACACGAACAAGAACCGTTTCTTCAGCAGAAAGCATTATTTTCAACATTGCTTTTGCAAAATTTATCACACTTTTATCATTCTCTAAATGTAGTCGTGTAGTACCTAATCTACGAAGGATGAACTTCACAAGTTTCTCTTCATAAAACCCTATAATATAGGGACCATAATTATGCGTTAAGTCTTTTACTTCATTAGCGATAAATTTTCCAAACATATTCCCAAGGATGTTAATGCCTTCCTGTTGTTTTCTATATTCGTTTGAAAATAACTGAGGACTCTGCTCGATACAGTATCTGACGGTTTTCCCATAAATCATCATTATATGAACATCCACGTAACATCCAAACCACTTTACTAATGGCAAGAAACTGTGCATCCACTCAGTTATCTTTTCAAACATGGCTATGCACGATGGGTATTTGGCATCAAAATATACTTTATTGTAATGTAACGACGACAACAATGAGTCAAATAAGTCATATTTTACATAAATGATAAATTCATCGCCTTTCGTGCTGTTTTCAGCAGTCGCCCACAAATATTCAATGCGGTTAAAGAACGGCATCCCGATCTTACGAAACCTTTCTTCAAATTGTTCTTTAGATGTACTGAGCAACAAAAATTTGCCTATGATGTTGGCATATACTAAGGAGCAGCAACGATCGTCAAATGATCTTCTTATAAACATCATTTTAGTGCAATCATCACGCAAATAGCTTTCAACTTCTTCAATAATAAACTGATCTTCTGCTTCGGGCAGTAAGTTAGCTATATGGTACAGAATAGATATCGCTGTTTTTTTGGAAAACGACTTATATGCTTTATATGCAAGGACACAATATTCACACTTAATTACTGATGGTATGTGTTTTACATCAGCAAGCGAGTAGTGACAACTGCCTTGGTCAAACTTCGTAATATGAGGTTTTACTGTGTGCCAAATACGTGGGTCCAGATTATCACCCGCACGCCTGAAATACTTCAATGCAGCTTTGAACGCTGCGCCGGGTCGATTAGAAAAGAAAACATTCGTACGCTTCATATTCTTTATTTGCCCATTTCGCCAGCACCAAAGCTACTCGTAACGACCGGCTCCAGGTAAGTGTTTCTGGAAGATATGCCTCTACTTCCTTCGGTCGACATGTCAATACTCGATTGGCTACAGCTTTGACTCCCAATTGACGCCATTCGGAAAATTCTAATTCAATAGAAGGTCTAACGACGTGTGCATTAGATTGTAAAGCGGCAGCTAGTTGTCGTTGAGGTGTCTTGGGAAGTGTAATATTAAAATAATTTAACAATTGTAGAAATTTCGAGCCCGTGAGCAACGCTAAGGGTCTAGCCAAAATTTTGTTAGGCCTAGTAGCCGCTCGGAGCTCTAACAAGGCACAATATTGTTCACGCAAACCCATTTTTTTCTGCGAAATAAACTGCTAACTTCCTCAAAAACCTTTCATGTTTCAGTTCTTTTGTATCAAACAGTTTTTCAAATCTATCTGTGTCTGTGAGAAAGGAGATATCATGCTTCAAAACATTTACATATGAAGCATCAGTCTGTATCATTTCAAAGTATTCTTTTATTAGCATTTTTCTCCCTACTCTAGCTTTATACATACGATTTACCAGGTTTTTAGCTGATTTAAGATCACGTTTAGTAGTAGCCATAATCGCGTCCATTGTACCAGGGAATTCATCAAACCGAATATGGTAAGCTGAAAGTGTATCCAGCAAAAGATTCAGTCGGTTCAGGGCTACGTTAGGTTGGGATTGGGCGTCAGTGAGAAGCCACGTCGGCAAACGAGTGCGAACACAATCACGTTCTTCAGAAGAAAGTGAATACTCGACGAGAGGAGAAAACGTATTCAAAAATGCGCTCCATGTTGTTTCATTTGGTCTGGAGTTAGAAAGCAGGTCTCGTATAATTACGGCATGCAACCCTTCATTGCAATTTTCTTTTACAGGCTGTTCGGGCACGGGATGGCGGCCCCTTTGTACACGATTTTCATTTTTAGGCGCTGGGGCGGATTCAATAGAACCGCCATTAAAACCAAGTCCGTGTCCCCATTCTAATAGCTTAGCCCACTCTTCAGGTGGTAAACGCCACACAAACGCTCGTTTTACTAAGCTTCTTCCGATGGCAGCGCGGACATGCACCGGCTCATTTTTATAATGTAGCAAAAGATCCAAGAGAGTGCTTAAATATTCAGTTCGCCCGCCGGTCTTACTTACAAGGACTAGGAACATAAGCTGACGGGAGTGTGGAATACGTTGAGCTCGTAACTGCTTACGAATCTCTATTAATGTTTGCTGAAAGCTTTTAAATCTATACTTGTCAAACAGGTTATCAAGCGTTTTATCAAAAAGGCCACCATATCCTCGACCACAACATAACTTCATTTGTGGCCGTACAGGAGGTTCTAACTTTCGATCAATAAATATTCCTGTCTGAGAAACTTTTAGTTTCGGAGGATCTGGTATCAGATAAGGCCATTCTTTGACTGTGGGTCTAAATGCTTTGTTGGCGAAGACTAACTGCTTCAATGCAGTTCTTTCTTCAATATTAAGGCTTTTTACTAAAGGTTCAACGCGTTTGTATGAGAACCAAGCGCTGAGAAACTCTGATTTTGCTAACTTTGTTACGAGCTCTTTGATTTCCTCCGAACTAAGATACTTTGTCATCACTGCCATATTCATGAACCAAGCCGCGTATAGTTCTGGTTTCGACACAAATCTGTCTTTATGATATTTCATTATGCGCTTTTGTTATTTCAGCGCTAAATGTAGAATATTTTTCGAAAA